>JAXFYN010000717.1:0-36095 GCA_036172215.1 Camellia granthamiana
GGATTCATTTTTAAAAAATTAAAATTTTTTGTTTTTCGTATTTTTTTTTTATTTTCACTGAATTATTTTAAATTCTAAGAATTTTTTATTTTTTATTTTTAGATACATCTAACACAAATACATTTAAAAAGTATAATATTTGTAAAAAAATCTTTAGAAAATTCACTATATACCAAAAATATATAATAAAAAAAAATACGAGAATTCAATACATTTTTTTTTTTTGTATTCTTGTGTATTTATTGATTTTTAATTTTTAATTTTAATTTTTTTTTTTTTACAAATATTGCACTTTTTAGATACATTTAAATAAGGTGTATTTTAAAAAGTAAAAAATTTGCTTAAAATTTTAAAAATATTCACTCAAAAAAAAAAAAAAAAAAAAAAAACAAAAAACTCAATTTTCTAGAAAATTGAAACCAAATACAATGGTTTTTTGCCTGTGTAAAATAAATAATTAAAAAAAATCAGGGAGTTAGAAAATATAGTTTCAAAATTTATTTAGAAAGTATATATGTAGTACAAATTTAAATTTTAATATAATACGTATCAGACCAAATAAATTTAGTCAACATATTTCATTTTTTAATAGTAATTTTCTAAGTCTATAATCTTGCCACTACTATTAATAAAAAAATTATTTAATAACATCCCTCAATTTAATTTTCATTAGTTAAAATAGTGGGATCCATCTCTTTTATGTCATAGTTAAGAAGACAACTATAAACACATATCAAAAACTAAGTTATTCCGTTTTTAGTTTATATTTACAAAAATTTTAAAAATTATCACAAAAATTTGTTTAATAATTTTTTTGATTTATAAATGGTTGTCTCAGTTTATAAATTTGAGGAAAAAACGTAAAATCAAAAAATGAGTTTACGTTTTCAGTTTTCAATTTTTTTTCAATTAATTTTTTTTTCAAATAATTTTTTTTCAATTATTTTTTTCAATTAATTTTTTTTCAAATAATCTTTTTTTTCAATTAATTTTTTTTTTCAAATATTTTTTTAATTAATTTTTTTCAAATAATTTTTTCCCAATTAAATTTTTTTTCAATTATTTTTTTAATTAATTTTTTTTTCAATTATAATATGTGTGATCTCATTGTCATAAATAATAAAAATAAATATAAATATTTTAGGCCTAAACAAACATATTTTTTAGCTTGTGTTTTTAAATTTTTTTAAACATTTTGTTCAAACCAAGCGCGTCTATAATTTATGATTTTCTAAAAATAAATAAAAACTAATTTATAAAATTTTGTAAATATAAACCAAAAACCTAAACGTCACCAACCACTACCTAAATAATGTGGACTAATACTCCAAAACCTCTAAGAGCATCTCCAACGCTTACTCAAAATTTTCACCAAATCTGAGTAAAAAAGTATCCCATTTCAGCAAATTTGATAACAGATGCTCCAACGGTTCACCTTTCATCAAATTTGTCCCGGGACAACCCGGGTGGTCGACCGGCCGGTTGACCGGTTTGCCCAAAAAAATTTTTTTTTTTTTTTTTTTTTTGAATTTTTTGAACTTTTTTTTGAACTTTCTGAACTTTTTTCGGGTCGACCGGCCGGTCGACCTGTTAGGCAAAAAGATTTTTTTTTTTTTTTTTTTGAATTTTTGAATTTTTTGCTGAACTGTTTGAACCTTTTACTGGTTGACCGGTTGGTCAACCGGCCGGGCAACCGGATTGGTCGACCGGGTCCTCCTCTCCAACGGTCCGCAACAGTGTTTTGGTGAATTTATTTCTTCCGCGTCGATCTGATGAAAATTTTGGTGAAATCTCATTTTGGTGAACGGTTGGAGCCATGAACAGTAACATTTTCATCAAAATTCAAATTTGATATCAGATTTGCTAAAGCGTTGGAGATGGTCTAACAATCATTGTTTAATACCAGTTGATCAAAAATATCTAGTAACCAAAATTATTAAACCTTCACAGACGACATGTGAAAACCAACGTTCCATATTTTGCATACTACACATTACCTATCAAAAAAATAAATAAATATATATATATATATATAATATTTTGCATACACATTTTGCACATGCCTATGTACATTTTTTAAAAAAAGTTGTGTCATCAAAGTTTTTATGATGCTTCCTTTCCCAGTGTATTTCCCAATCACATTTTTCATACCCCACACTTTACACTTTGTTTATTGGGTAATTATTCAATAATTCTGAAATATGGACACGTGATATTTTATAGTATTATGATTGGTGGAGAATGTGAGTATGTGAAATATTATGTTGGGTAATTGGAGAAGATGAGGGACATATTAAATGATGATTAATTAGGAAGTATAAACACATAATACTCTGGCAATATTTAATAATTTCCCGTGTTTTATAAAAGGGACTAACTCTAACAACTCACCTCTCAACTCATCTTTCACTCTCTTACCTCAGAAGAAAAGAAACTCCTGCAAAAAAAAAAGAAAAAAAAGAGGGTTTTCCAATAGCTCAATTGTAGTCACATCTTCAATCTCTCTGTATTTTTCTTTCCTCTATAATCCATAGAGAGTTTTTCTATCATCAATTCAAATGGTGAAAGCAATCATGTATTGGATTGAAGAGGCTGCACCAGCCCTCCTTATTTCTCCCACCAAGACTTCGAATTCTCCTCCGTTGGAGACCATACCAGAAGAAGATGACTTCGACCAGGATTTGTAGAAACTGGTTTTATGTATAAATCCATGTATTGTTAATATATATGTATCAGATGATATTCAAAATTTGGTACCCAAAGTTCTTTTGCAGAGTTTTGTTTGTCTAATTGAAAAATCACCAATTAAAGTCAAATTCTATGTTATAAACACTACAAGAGAACATGCTTTTTGAGTCGGCAAGTTGCTGTCGCAAAAAACATAATTGCCGTCACAAAAAGTTTTTGTGACGGCCTTTCGACGGCATGGTGAGGGACGAGAGTACGGGGGTCGCTAAAACTTTTTGAGTCGGCAACTATGCCGTCACAGAATATTTGCGACGGCAAAGAGTATTAATTGAGACGGTATCCTGCCGTCGCAAAAAATAACCAAAAATCAATACTATTATTTATGTCGGTACATTACCGTCGCTATAGATTTTTTGGCGTCTGCAATGTGCCGACTCTAACAAAATTCACCTGTGCATTGCATATGTTTTTGAGACGGTTAGTTGCCGTCACAAAAAAAAAAAAAAAAAAATCATAAAAAAAATTATTTCTTTTTTGTAATTAATACCTGTATTATGTTCGTTGAAATCTAATAAAAAAAAATGCATTCAATCAATAGACATTCATTCATTGAAAAACCAAAAATGTTTATACAAATTCAGTCATCATCTTAGCTTCATTGACATCAAAATATTAACAAAAAATTTGTTACATCAATACAAATAGTATGGGTGGCAATATGTTATAAATATTAAGTACAAAAAGGTTGACATTTCAAACCATAATATAATATGTCCAAAAATAAAATTAGCTTCCATGCACCATTAATTAATCCATTCATCAGTCATTAATTAGTTAGTCTTGATGCAAAAACCTGAAAACAAAAACCAAAACAAAAACAAATTAAATCAAATATTAGGTTATATAATATATATATATATATAGCTTCACCAAGTCATAAACTCAATTTTAGCAGAACACTCCCTAGCTAGTACTATTAGGCCTCACTGAATATAATCAAATTGTCTAGATTATAATCAAATTGTCTAGCTCAGTTCTGGACAGTGAAGGCAATTGGGACATTGAAGTGCTGGAAAACTAGGTGTGCTCTTGAACCATATTGGAAATTCTCAAAATAAAATAGGCCCAGATTTGTGACCTTTACAAATGCTCCTTTTTTAGGTTGGTTCCACTAGTGGTAAGTTCACTACTGCTGCTAACTATAAATTGCTAATCAGGACATGAGCAGTGGGGATTGGAATTGGATCTAGAATTTCATCTGGCTTATTCTTAAGGGAAGGTTGATGGCATTATGATAACCATGGTGCCAAAGCTATCAACATTTAATTTCAGCTTTCCTACGATCCGGATTGGCATTATGATAACCATGGTGCCAAAGCTAACATATACACAGCCATAACTACATCATGCAGGAAAGGATCAAACAAAAAAAATTCAAGCATTAAAAAGGGAAATTTCCTTTGTTTTTCATTCAACATATATCCATATTGGGCCTTTAGTTGCAAAAATATTTCCAATAATAGTGTCTCCAATTCAGTAGATGAGATTAAGCATAAGCTAAGAAGACTTGTCATAATCAAGTGACTAAAGCAAGATGTTATTGCAAAACACCACAAAGGTGTACCCTTCATCTTTCAAGTAGTAGTCCTTTTGAGAAGGCTTCCATGTTCACTGCTTCCAAAAACTTCACTAAGAAGGATTAATCATAATTAATTATTCCCATGACCAACTATACAATAAGCTGCAGACTTACAACTCAACAAGTGGACTGATCTCATGCCTCTAACGACTACCATGCCTCTGTTATAATAATACATCATCTAGCACACCATAAAACATAACCATAGTCAATTCAGAGAAGTGTTTCTTCACCTTAACATTCAACCTATTAGATCTAAAATCATATATACGGTACATTAAAAATGACTTTATTATTTATATCCTCAACAATCAAGTCATGCTGAGGAATATCCAGAGTTGATCAATAGCATAGGTCTGAAGACAACATGCAACCAGCTTTTTGGTGATAGCAATATTAACTTTTGCTTTCTTAATCCATCAAACTGTCTCCTAGGTTTCAACCAGACAAGTTCCTAACAATTAAAGCGATGTAAAGATTTTCTTAAGATAATATGTGTGGAACAAGATCATGCCTGAAGCTCCAATTGATTCAAAAAAAGATTATCGTAGTATCAAAGAAGCTCATAGCTTGACAACTGACAGATTTGATAATTCAATGCAACTGCCTATAATTGATCTGCCAAAAGAGCGTTGGGAATTTATTAATTGACTACACATTCTATGAAGTCATATAAGATGATGCAACAAAGGTGAATGGTATCCAGGAACTTCAAATTTTTCATGATTGACTAATGACTATGAAGTATCATTGTTTATAGCTACTACAGCAAAATGGTGAATGGTAATGACTATGAAGTATCATTGTTTATGATGCAACAAAGATGAATGGTAATCCCTCTCATCCTAGACTAATCAAATGGTTTTGTCCACCTGTAGGAAAGCTGAAATTAAATGTTGATGGCTGCTCAAAAGGAATGCAAAATAGGTTCAACACTATTAAGAAATGCAAAATAGGTTCAACACTAATCAGTCTTACTTTAGGTTCAACATCAGGAAAATAGGTTCAACAGCAACAATAACACTAAATCGGGTTTTCAATAGGCTAACCCTTAACCTCAATTGCGTGTGATTGTGAATATTACATTATGTAATAGAGATACCTGCACAGGAGAACCCAACAACTCATCATCTTGACTATCATGATCTCCTACAGACTTCCTGACTTGTTGACGTCCACTAGAGGCATTTAGAAGCTATATAACCAACACCAATACCATTTTATTAAATATGATACATAGAAATAAAAGAAAAGAAAAGAAAAGAAAAACAAACAAATTGCCCAGGTTATTCAGTTAGTCATTTTTACTCCACCTGTATACCATTTAGGCCACCTTGGGACCTTATGAAGTCCATCCAACCTCGAACTTGCTCGAACTCTACCTTCCTTAGCACGACTACGACCATGCCTCCGCGAAGGACCTGAAATAAAAAATTTATTTAAAAAAAAAATCTAATACAGAACATATCATAAGACAAAAAATATATACCGGAGTCACGTGACTCTAATACAACAGTGGGCACTAGTGATGGTTGACTTCTTTGCTTCTTTGCGGTTGTAGCACCAATGATGGTGTCACATCTCTTGGTCGACACATAGACGTATGTGATGATTGAGAGGTTTCAATGCCATCTGAATCATATTCATGCATCTGTAATAATGCCTCACCCATAGTAGCAGCAACATATTTTCTTTTTCCCATAAGTACCTGAAATTATATATTTTTGTTCGGTAAGTAAGCTATAAAATGAGACAAGAAATGAAGTTAGAACATGTGTATAACTACAATAAACCATTAGAAGTTATGCATAAGACTCTGTCAAGGACAAAAAAATATATCATGAAATTAATTGGGAAATTCCTTCAACACCATCCTTGGCACCTTCAACACAGAAAAATAAATTTTCTCTTTGCCGATAAAAAAAAAAAAAAAACCTTTAACATAGAACAACTAGAGTGACATTACTTTGAAATTGCATGTTCTATGGAAATTAGATCATCTCCCAGTTTTAAATGACATCTGGATGATTACTTTATGTTCTTCATGCTATGGTATAGACAAAATAGAAAAAAGTCACTCGCTTTGATCACTTGTTGATTCTTGGCAATATCTGAAGAGGAGGCCATAAACTTCTTCAGGTCAAAGTCCATATACTCTAAAACAAGATGCAATGCTTTATCATTATCCATTACGTCCAGCAACCTTTTACAAAGAATTCCATCAACCAACATATGTTCAGAAAATCCATGATATTTAGAAAAATATTAGCTAAGCACAACCAGTTATTCAAAATCTAGAGTCAGATTACTATTTTGTGCAAACGGTGTACTTCAAAAAGTATATTTGCAACAAATATAGACTATATTCTATTGGAAATTAAAGATGAATCCTGTACATAGCTATGGAATTATATAGGGTTCCACTTTATCGAACTAGCCATGAGAAGAAACTAGAAAGAAATTTCTCCCAAACTCTCTCTCTCTCTCTCTCTCTCAGGACAGTGCAAGAACAAGGCAAGGTCGGAGTTTCTGGTTAGTATATATATATATATATTTTGTAGAGCCATTTCTTGGTTTTGAACTGATTCATATATAGTATATGGATAATCAATGAATAATGTTTCAGAGTTCATGAATGAGTTTGAGATTATCACTTGTTTTTGCTTGTTGCATCATCCAAGTTTGCCATATATGCTCTCATACCTTTGTGATCTATACGGGCTTCCCTATTAGTGCCTATGTTTTGTTTAAGCTTAGCAATTTTTATTTTTTTTTTTGATTTAATGATAAGGGATGTCCAAAAAATTTTATGCAAATCTTAACTAATCCCCTCTCTAGTTCAGTCAAAGATAGATGATCCACGCTAGAATTAGGAAATTCATGAAAAACTTCTTCCTCGCAAATTGGCATAAGAGTTGAATTCTAAACAATTGTATAAATAGCATACTTACCAACCATTGAGGACAATTATTAAGATTTGAGCTTAAAGTGGAGCTCATGTTTTGTTTGTGTGCACACGAGCACATGCACACGTATTCTAGGGCCACAAATAAATATTAAATATAATAGTAATATCATGTGATTGTATCATCAGTCAATAAAAAAAATTAATAATATGGTAATTAGAACTACATAATCAAGTTACCAGGAGGTAAGTTATGTCTTTTCAAGGTGTGAAGATCTTCTGAGGGTATGAGGATTAAAATTTAAGACCTTAAGTCTAAGGAATAATATTTTTATCATTTGAATGGCACACAATAAATAATAAATTATTTATTTATTTAAATAGCATACGCAAATATGTAAATATATATGGAGAGAGAGAGAGAGAGAGAGAGAGAGAGAGAGAGAGAGAGAACAATGTGAAATTCACTGTGATATACTCTGTGATTCAGCAGGAGATCCGGGCATGCATGTATTCAGGTTACCACCTAACCATCCTGCTAAGTAAGTAGCTAACCATTATCCTCTCCATGACTTGTGATATAAAGTTTGATAAATTGGACTCTGATGAAGTAATTGTTGGTTTAGCACACCCTAAGAATGTCATGTAATTGTTGTTCTAAGCTTTGGTTCTGTTTTCTAGCTAACTAGGGGGCGGGATTCTATGTCCTCAAAGCATCTGTCATCTTGTCCAATACACTTACTTTAGTCATATGATCAGATTTTTTTAAAAATTAGAAATTAACTATACAAGATTGTATAGTTGTAAATGAATGGGACAAGAAGATAGGCTCATTTTGAGGACCAAGGATCCCAGCCCACTAGCTAGACATGGAAGACTTGAAGGAAATGTATGTGCTCAGTTCAGCTGGTTTCATTCCTTTTAAACAAGTAGACAATATATAGTAAAATTGGGTTGGAAAACATTAACCCCAAACTTGGAATTTGGAAACATGAAACTTAATTGAGTGGAATTAATAGCAACATCAAAAGACACATCAGAATATTTTCTGATTTTTAAGCAGGGAAAACCAGTAGGATCAAAAAATCATCTCAAGAACAAACCTATGTGACCCACAAACAGTAGTAACATATTTTCAATGCCTCAACTCAAATCCCTAAAACGAATGGTTACAATTCTATAATAGGATCACAGTGAAGTTCATGGAAAATAAAATTAAAAAATTTGTAACGGTGAGGAATGATGCAACAAGCAAATTATCAGCAACAGCAACGACAAGACAAAACATCCATGCATGTATAAGGTCTTGCCTTTTCTTCAAGCTCCTGTGTTGTTGGTAATGGTTCCAATTTTTATCATTTCAAGTTTTTTTTTTTTTGTTGATAAAAATTACTTCTAAACTAAATGGGAAACAATGTCAAGAACATAAATGGAAAACTAATTTCTATAATTTCTTAGTGAGGACAACACAATATTACCCAATTAAAATTTTGCTAGTAGATTACAAAAGTATACACCATTAATCCCTCATATATAGAAAGCTCAAAAACAGAGAACATTTTTTGGGTACATATCAAGCCAAACCCATGCGGTGAAAGAACAGGGCCGAAAGATTACAAATGCATACACCATTTTTCCCCAGTTTGATTCCAGAGAAAGCTCAGAATTAACGAGGGGTGAAAGAACACAAATCGAACACTCAAATAATCTACTATTTCAATTCTTAGAGAGACTGATATATATATATATATATATAGAGAGAGAGAGAGAGAGAGAGAGAGAGAGAGAGAGAGAGCACTTACCCGCAAGAGGACAGTCGGCGGTGTTGGTGGAGGGGAGGAGAGTCGGTGGTGCCGGTGGAGATGGAGAATCGGCGGTGCCGGTGGAGATGGAGAATCAATGGTGTCAATGAAGAGTTCGTTTTTAGTGATGAACCAAGATTGAATTTAGGGCAAAAAGAGAGAAGAAAAAAAAATAAAGAGGAAGGGTATATATATCAGGTTCTAAAAACTATGTCGTTTTAATTTTTTTCAATTACTTTTTGTGATGGCTCATTATACAGACGCAAAAGTGAGCCGAAATGGCGCGAAAAAAGGCGCGTGATGCAATTTTTGGAGTCAAAAAAGTGGGAAAAAAATTAAATATATTTTTTTTGAGACGGTAAAATTTTGGCCAACACAAATAATATATTTTGTGACGGCATAGTCTACCGACTCAAATAATAATAGTAAGTAATTTTTTTTTGAGACGGTCCTACTTTGCCGACGCTAATAATACATTTTTGAGTCAGTAAATGTTTCTGTCACAAATAATGGGACTCAAATAGCTTATTTTCTTGTAGTGTATTGCACTATACAAGAGCTCAACAAGGAAGAGAGGTAGAGAAGAAGAAGAATTAAGGGAGAAGCTAGATATTTGTCATGAATTCTAACAACCCATCAAAACAAGGTAAGCTTTACACACTAATTTTTGGAATAGAAACTTGTATATATATCATCTTCAAGTTTAAAGTTTAAATTAGAATGAATTGATGAGGAATTAGAAGTTTTACTCATATAATAAAGAGTTAATACATGCATGGCTTAAAATGGACAAAATGAAAGATGTAACTTAATATAGCTACATGCATGGCATGTTTTTTTATGGAAATTTGTTTTTCTCCATTTGAATTCTTGCATGGGTCTTCAATTGAGAGGGAATTCCATGGATGCTTGAGTTTTAGAGCTTGCAAATGGGTCTTCAATTGAGAGGGAATTCCATGGAAGCTTGAGTTTAAGAGCTCGCACTTGCATGTTTTATACATTTACATACATGTACATGATAAAGTGAGGGTTTGATTTCTTCAAGGTAATTTGAGGTTGTTTTAAACTCATGATTTTTGTTTGAACTTAGAAATTGTGAATTCAAAGTGTTTTTGAAGAAGTTTTGGGCCTTGAAATTGAAGTTGAATTTCAAAATTTATATGTTTATGAGTTTTTGATTCAGTAATTTAAACATGACTGAATAATTATAATTTAATGTGTATGAGCCTAATTAAGTTTAATTGTATAATTAGTGAACTTAATAAGGGTTTGTATATGATTAGAGTCTTTATATTTAATTAGTTTGGTTAATACATGGCTAAACATGTTTTAATTAGAGGTTAAAGGAAATTAATAATCTAATTGTGGGAGCCGAATAATGACAAAGGCAGAAGGCGCGCGCAATACAAGGCTGATAATAATCGGTTGTATCCGGCGAGAATAGGGGGGGCCGAATATAATATTTGGGCCGAATAAGTGTGTAGCATTGGAGCCAGATAATGTAAATGACTGATCAAAAAGTAGGCCCTGGCCCCGAGGATCGAGAGAAACAGGAATAAATACAGGAACAACATATTTAGTAGGCATGTAAGAATCACTTCACAAAACTTCGATTGGAGAACATGATCGCTAAATACAGGAAAACCATCGCTGCAAGACACGCCTTGAACTTCGATTCACCAACGACTTCAGCGCAAGAGACAATGCAAGCCATCATGGAACAAGCGAAGCAGAACGAACAAAGGTTGGAGAACATGATCGCTGAAAATGAACGTCTCCGTCAAGACTTGGCCCTGGAAGTGGCAAAATCTAGAGAAGCCGTACGCCAACATCCTGAGCATCCTCCGAAGGCTGGTGGACATCGACCTCGAGCCCGACCAAAGGATACCGATAGTGACTCCAACTCATCACCCACGGAGCTCAACAAGAAGGGACGATCTGAAACTTCCAGCTCCTCCAAAAAGAGTCTACATATAAGGAATAAGCGCAGGAGGAACAGTTCAAACGAAGAGGACCAACACGATCCTTTTGTCTGACGGATTGCAAGGGCGGCCCTGCCCAAGAAGTTCAAAGCTCCGTCATTCACTCTTTACGATGGAAAATCAGACCCCATTGATCATATCCATCACTACAAGCAGGCCATGACATTGCATGCAGACAACGAAGCCCTCATGTGTCGAATATTCCCCAACAGCTTGGGGCCATTAGCTGTCAGGTGGTATTACAAGCTGGAGCCGGCCTCGATCAAAAGCTTCCATCAATTACAAAAATCCTTCAGGGCCAGGTTCATCACCAACGAGGTACAGCCGAAATAGGCCGACTCTCTTTGGGCTATGCAGATTCAGTCAGGAGAAACGCTCAGAGCGTATTCGGCGCGCTACTGGGAATGCTTCAACCTCATCGACGACGCTTGCAACGGCTCCATGGCCATCACCGCCTTCAAAATGGGACTACATCCTGACAGTCCTATTCGCAGTTCCCTGACCAGAAGACCCCCCAAAACAGTTTGGGCGTTGATGAAGAAAGTTGAAGAGTATTGCAAAGTGGAAGATGATGCTTTGAGAATAAAAGCCGGCCAAATGTCCAACAAAACGGCCCCCCCTGAAATTGCTCAACCAATAAGTTCCGTGCCACCTCCTAGCCCAGAGCCTCGGCAACGCGCTAAACAAGACAAAAGGCGAGATACTCGCCGATCAAGCGATCAATGCTCCCACCGGACGAATGAACAACTGCAGGTCGACAGTAGGCGTTCGAGGCGTGCCGAGAAGAAGTACACAGAGTTGTCAGAACCAATCGCTGCAATAATGACCAAAGTCCAACACCTTCCATTCTTCAAATGGCCGTCAAAGATGGTGGGGCCGCTCGACACGTGAAGAAGGGATAGGCGGTGCGACTATCACAAAGATCACGGCCACGAAACGGAGAGTTGTTACGCGTTAAAAGATCACCTGGAAGAACTGGTGCAAGACGGACGACTGCAACAGTATGTAAGAAAGTGAAATCCAACCAAGGCACTAGCCTTGATGCAGGACTCACCTCCATTTGGCGTGATCCATATGATCTACAGCCTGCCTGCACCCCCAACCGTGCACACAATTCAATCGCATCCAATCCCTCAAAAGCAACGTATTCCCACTGAGTGGCCCAAAGCAACTCCGACAATTACTTTCAATGACTCCGATCTTAGCGGCGCGACAGCTCCCCACATCGATCCATTGGTCATTAAATTACGCATAAATCGGTTCGCCATTGAACGCATCGTCCTAGATCCAGGGAGTACTTCAAAGGTTATGTATTACCAAACTTTCATCAAACTCGGCCTCAACGAATTAAATCTGTCTCTGGCGCCTCACCCATTGTTCGGCTTTAACATGAATCCTGAATACCCGTTAGGGAAGATCATACTACCTGTTCGAGTGGGCTCCAGAACGGTCAAAGTAGAGTTCCTGGTCGTAAAGCTCCCTTCGCCGTACAATGTCATCATGGGGCGAACCTAGATACATATTATGAAGGCCGTTCCAAGCACTTATCATCAGCTTGTGCGTTTCCCGAGAGCCCATGGCATTGAAGAGATCTGTGGCTCCCCCGAATCGTCACAAGCAGAGATTTTATGCAAACCCTATCACTGACCCGACCTGTGGGCTTTGATACTTGTATATATATCAGTTCTACAATGCAAACCATTTTTCTTCATCGCCCAATTCATTTCACAAACCCAATTGTAATGCTCGTCATGACGGCGATTCGGAGCCCCCTTTGGTGCATGACACTTTTGGGCCGACTAAGTCTCCGGATTCGGAGCCCCCTTTGGTGCATGTCACCTTGGGCCGATTAAGTCTCCGGATTCGGAGCCTCCTTTGGAGCATGACACCTTAGGGCCGACTAAGTCTCCGGATTCGGAGTGCCCTTCGTGGATATCACGATTGGCCACATTAAGCCTCCGGATTCGGAGCCCCCTTTGGTGCATGTCACCTTGGGCCGACTAAGTCTCCGGATTCGGAGCCCCCTTTTGGTGCATGACACCTTAGGGCCGACTAAGTCTCCGGATTCGGAGCGCCCTTCGTGGATATCACGATTGGCCACATTAAGTCTCCGGATTTGGAGCTCCCTTTTGGTGCATGACACCTTAGGGCCGACTAAGTCTCCGGATTCGAAGCGCCCTCGTGGATATCACGATTGGCCTCATTAAGCCTCTGGATTCGGAGCTCCCTTTGGTGCATGTCACCTTGGGTCGACTAAGTCTCCGGATTCGGAGCCCCCTTTTGGTGCATGACACCTTAGGGCAGACTAAGTCTCCGGATTCGGAGCGCCCTTCGTGGATATCACGGTTGGCCACATTAAGTCTCCGGATTCGGAGCCCCCTTTGGTGCATGACACCGTAGGGCCGACTAAGTCTCCGGATTCGGAGCACCCTTCGTGGATATCACGATTGGCCACATTAAGCCTCCAGATTCGGAGCCCCCTTTGGTGCATGTCACCTTGGGTCGACTAAGTCTCCGGATTCGGAGCCCCCTTTTGGTGCATGACACCTTAGGGCTGACTAAGTCTCCGGATTCGGAGCGCCCTTCGTAGATATCACGATTGGCCACATTAAGTCTCTGGATTCGGAGCCCCCTTTGGTACATGACACCTTAGGGCCAAGTAAGTCTCTGGATTCGGAGCGCCCTTCGTGGATATCACGATTGGCCACATTAAGCCTCCAGATTCGGAGCCGCCTTTGGTGCATGTCACCTTGGGCCGATTAAGTCTCCAGATTCAGAGCCCCCTTTGGTGCATGATACCTTAGGGCCGACTAAGTCTCCGGATTCAGAGCGCTCTTCGTGGATATCACGATTAGCTACATTAAGCCTCCGGATTCAGAGCCCCCTTTGGTGCATGTCACCTTGGGCTGATTAAGTCTCCGGATTCGGAGCCCCTTTTGGTGCATGTCACTTTGGGCCGATTAAGTCTCCGGATTTGGAGCCCCCTTTGGTGCATGACACCTTAGGGCCGACTAAGTCTCCGGATTCAGAGCGCCCTTCGTGGACATCACATTTGGCCACATTAGGTCTCCGGATTCGGAGCTCCCTTTGGTGCATATCACCTTAGGGCCGATTAATCCTCTGACTTCGAAGTCCCCTTTGGTGCATGACATCTTAGGGCCGACTAAGTCTCCAGATTCGGAGCACCCTTCGTGGATATCACGATTGGCCACATTAAGCCTCCAGATTCGGAGCCCCCTTTGGTGCATGTCACCTTGGGTCGACTAAGTCTCCGGATTCGGAGCCCCCTTTTGGTGCATGACACCTTAGGGCTGACTAAGTCTCCGGATTCGGAGCGCCCTTCGTAGATATCACGATTGGCCATATTAAGTCTCTGGATTCGGAGCCCCCTTTGGTACATGACACCTTAGGGCCAAGTAAGTCTCTGGATTCGGAGCGCCCTTCGTGGATATCACGATTGGCCACATTAAGCCTCCAGATTCGGAGCCGCCTTTGGTGCATGTCACCTTGGGCCGATTAAGTCTCCAGATTCGGAGCCCCCTTTGGTGCATGATACCTTAGGGCCGACTAAGTCTCCGGATTCAGAGCGCTCTTCGTGGATATCACGATTAGCTACATTAAGCCTCCGGATTCAGAGCCCCCTTTGGTGCATGTCACCTTGGGCTGATTAAGTCTCCGGATTCGGAGCCCCTTTTGGTGCATGTCACCTTGGGCCGATTAAGTCTCCGGATTTGGAGCCCCCTTTGGTGCATGACACCTTAGGGCCGACTAAGTCTCCGGATTCAGAGCGCCCTTCGTGGACATCACATTTGGCCACATTAGGTCTCCGGATTCGGAGCTCCCTTTGGTGCATATCACCTTAGGGCCGATTAATCCTCCGACTTCGAAGCCCCCTTTGGTGCATGACACCTTAGTGACGATTTAGCCTCCGGATTCGGAGTATCCTTTGGCATGAAGAAAACAAAACTCGCCAACATCAGAAATAAGGTGTTTAACTGAGCATATAAAAAATTCAGAGCAAGACGCAAATAAGGTGCCTAACTAAGCATATACAAAAAAATAATAATAATAAAACACAAAAATTTTTCAATACAGAATAAGACGCAAATGTTTGAAATAAAACGTTTTATTTGATCAAACAGTCGTTACATAGACGCAATCCGCGTTCGAACATTACAATATCTATCTTTAACCTCTAAGGCGCAAAGGGGAATTAATCATGTTTATATAGCGGAGGCCCCGAATCAGAGCACATCATTTGATAAGCCTCCGCGGCTTAAAATGCCTTGATCCAGCCGTGCTCGAATTAGCATATCGCTGGACCGCCCTCTGACACCATCGACAATGTCAAGGCCAAGATCCAAGACAAGGAAGGTTACGGGCAACGGTCGTTCTGTCTCCTTTCGGGGCGATCTGCTTCGACGACTTGGAAGCTGGCGTGCCTCCCGTTTCTCCTTTGACAACGTATGTCCCACGCCGGAGAATTCTCCGCCATGATCCATTGCAGCATCAAACTCGGCCCAAGTTCGAGTTTGGCTGATCAAAGAAGCTCTGTTTTACATCCACAATATTATATTATACAAAGCCACGCGACGAATGGTGTTATATTAATAAGGTCACCAGCTCAAAGAGTCCATTCCACTTATTTTTAAATGCGGGCGATGACCCCGAGGCAATTTCATTAATGCCAAATCCCCCAAGAGACGAGCGTCGATTGACATTCGCCACGGCCTAGCTACCCAAACGCCTAGCTACCCAAACGGCTTTTTGGAATTCGGCACAGCCACTCCACTGGCTTTGGGCCTCTTGACGTTAGTGGCCACATTCAAGAATAAACGGCCATCACAATCAATGTTTGCACATTCATTCAAACATCCATGTAATAAAACAAAACATGTATATGCCGAATACGAACTATGACCAAATATTTACAATAGAACGTTTCTTTTATTCAATAGAATAAGCAATATATTACATAGTTTGGTATGCGATCAGCGTTCCAGCCTTACAACAAGTATACTTATACGGCGTCACCCTCATCCTCACTCTTTTCAACTTCAAAAGCAGAAAATGGAAGATGTTTACTGTGGTAGAGTGGCGATGCTGAATCAATGCCCGACGCTCGAAGAGCTTCCGCGGCATGAGATGCCTTGATCCAACCGTGCCTAAATCCACAATTTTCACATCGGCAAACTTCTTTGGCAAGTTTTTCCTTGGTCTTTTCGATTCCAACTTTTCGACCTTCATGAAAACCTTTCTCATAGGCCCTTCCCTTCGCGGTCTCCATTGCGAACATACTCGTCGTCTCACGATCGGCAAGCGCGGTGCTGATAAGCTGACTAGTAAGCCTATCTTCCACAATTGGGTTTCCCTGCCCGGTGGGCTGTGCCTGAGCCGCCTTGACCTTCCTTAACTCGCGCTTAGCGGCCTCCGCGCGGGCCTCCAAATTTCGAATGCGTTCCTCCTTCTTCTCTATTTCTCGGCGGGCAGCGCGCAACCGCATGCCGATTTCATAGGCAGTATACAGCCCCTTCACCGCCCCATGGACGCCTTCACGAAATACTTCGTAGTCCTGACGACCTACCATCGACTGCTGAACCTCAGGAGGAAAATTTTGTCGAGCAAACTCAACCGCTACATTTGGGTCTCGAACGATCGAGTCCACCTCTATCATGGGTCTATTCCCCCTCAAATACCGCGAAGCTTAATGGGCGCGGATTCGCCTCAGGTCCCCTCTCGACTCGAGGTTGCGAAGTTCTGCCCTGCGCCTGCTTGTCCCCGCCTGGGCGACCTGGTCTGACGTCGAGGAGACTAACGCCTCTCTCGATCCCTGGAACTCCTGCTCCCTGTGCGCGGAGGGTCATTACCTCGATTCATGTCTCCACCCAGCTCAGCCAGCGTCCTCACTTCCCCTCTGCTGTTAAAGAAGAGTTTGTTCGACATTCACTCGATACCTTCAAATGCTGGAATCAATTATCTACTATGTTCATAAAAGTTTTACCTTTAATCATTTGTCCTTTCAAGAGGCAGCACCCTCGAGGCAATCTCATTAATTGTAGAAACCTCAATCGCCCGGCGCCGACTGGATCGACCCACTTGGGGCAAAGGCAGACAGATCTATCAAAACTCCTGAGTTTGTTCCATCCCATCCGGCGCCCGAATAATCATGCCCCGCTTGGGGCAGGGGCAGGTTAATCGATCTATTCAGATAAGTGCCCCAGCCGGCCCATGAATCCGGCGCCTGCATGATCATGCACTGCCTAGGGCAAGGGCAGACTCATCAATTTATTCGGATAAGCAGCCCAGCCGGCCCATGAATCCGGCGCCTGCATGATCATGCACCGCCTGGGGCAAGGGCAGATTCATCAATCTATTCGGCTTCTGTACCCCAGCCGGCTCATGAATCGATCCTTCACAAATCTTAATGTCGTTTCATCAATCGATTCGGCTCAGTACCCACAATACGCGACATATGAATGGTAATTCAATATTGTCATGGGATATTCAATTTCTGAGAGCTCAAACGCAGCAATGATTTTATCCAAATTCGTGAAAGGCAAAATATTCTTCATTAACACAACTTCACAAACCATGGACAAGTAGTGGAGAAATACCAAGGCAGTTTTCATTAATAAATTAAGCGCAAATAGTGACCAATTTATACATGAAAATTACCCTAAGCCAACAAAAGTCTATCGAACAAAAACTTACATCAAAATCAAAAACACTTAATAAAATTGAGATGACTCCCAGATCAATCCTCGGGGTCAGATTCAAGCGGCTCAACGTCCACTTGCTCGTAGGGAATTGGCAAGGCCAATGTAACTCTAGCGGCAGCAAGGGCTTTGAGCCACCCATGTTTGAACCCTCGATTCTCGAATTTGGGGACTTTATCCACATATTTCGCGAAGGCGGCACTTTTTCCTACCTCAAATGCTGCAGAAGCTTCAGAATCGGCTTTCTCCTTGGTGGCCTTGAGCTCCACCAACTGAACCTCCGCCTCGGCAAGCGCTTCCTTGGCTAACTTGAGCGATTCTTCGCTCGCATTCGCCCTACTCTTAGCGTCAGAGCAGAACTGTTCAGTTGAGTGAGCCCTCTCTTTCTCTGCTTCAGCTAGCGCACTCTCCACCGCGGCTCTCATCCTTTCAAACTTGGCCCTACTCTTTTGACCGTCCGCTTCCGCTCGCAAACGATCAACTCTGCCGAGGGCATCACGGAAGCGGCGGCCTAGGTCCGCGATCCTGCCAACAGTCTGCAAAACAAGTTGGGATCGTCAAATATCTTTAATGAAAACAAAGTCAAGAGAATTTGAGATGGTCACTGACCAGGAACGCCGACTGCGCAGACAGGGCTACGGCCATAGCATCCAGCACGGCGCGAAAGGCTGCGACGTCAGCCGGCAAGGAAATTGAAGCCGCCAGGCTCAACGCCACGGCTGGATCGTCAATGGCTGAAGCATCGGAGAGGATCGGCGCATCTTTGATCTTAGGCCGAACAATAAAAGGCACAGCCACGTCCGACTCTTCTAAATGAGGCCGTTTGGCATCAAGGCTAATTCCCGACCCAGCCTCTCCTTTCGGCGCCACGTTTTTCGCCCCGCTCCTCCAGAATCAGCCGTTCATCAATGACCTGTTCTTCAACCTCTTCCGCCGTTTCGGTCTCAGCGATCTGAATCGCCTCTTCAATAACGGGTACAAAAGTTTTAATCAAGGTGGGCTCAGAAGGGACGGCCTTGGCCTTCTTTCGAGTAGCCATTCGCTCGGCATTTTTCTTTGGCGCCATCTGCGTAAGGCTTTCTCCAGCCATAGCTTCAAAAAAATCGCCGGGTAGGTCCCCTAAATTTGCAAAAATATCTCCAGACGAGAACTCTGCCCGACCCGAAGTGGACGGTGAAGGCTGGTTAAGTCCGGCGGCCTCAAACGCCAAGCGTATCGCTTCGTTGACCTCTTCGGCCTCCTCAACTACCTCTACTATCGGCTCCGCCTCTGTCCCCGAATCCGAATCTTCGAGGCCAATTTGCCTAAGGCTCTTGAAGCTGGGAAAGATAAGAGCCGAAAGGTGTTGCTCACCGGATAGAATTGGAATGCCTTCCGCAGCCGAGAATGTAGTATAAGTAGGTTCGTATCGGAGGAGTATGTGAGCCGCTCTCCCTTGCTTTTGTACGTTTGGACGGCCGAAGTATCCAAGCGCAGACTTGATTTCCTCAAGGACTGCCCCGTCAGTTAAGGGAAGAATCTTCTTCAATCTGTTACCTACAAAGAACAAGGGGTGATTAAAGGACAAAAAGCCGAGTAAAGGGTAAGTCAACAAACACAAGGCGTTATACGGCAACCTGGATCACCCTTTCGTCTGGGAATAGGATCTAGGCGGTTTTTGCTTTCACCAAACTCCCAATTACCTTCGACATTGACCATTATGTCGTCAACCCTCTTACCAGAACTGGCAAGCATGGTTATCAAGTGATGGTCAGTATCCTTGGCCCTGAGAAAGTATCGCCCCAGCCAACTGGAAGATTTGGCCAAAGCGTAGCAATGCCGAATCGCCGGAATGCCAAGGTTGATCCTAAGACGTCGGTTCAACTCAATCACCCCCATGATGATTCGAAAGAAATTTACGTTGGGTTGAGAAGGAATCAGACTCCAATAACGAAGGACGGCCCTAAGCAATGGGCATAGGGGAAAACGGACTCCGCCCTCCGCTATGGATAAGAGAGGGAAGACGATCGTATTCTGATCCTCCCTCTCCGTATTAAGGGTACTGTCCGTTACAAGAGATAAGTGGACGTCGTCGGGAATGGAAAAATGTCGCCGGAATCCGGAAATATGACCCTCGGAAAGGAGGTCTTTTAAGTGTTTAGCTATTTTCGCAGGGATTCAAGGTTTCACCGAAATCAAAACGACAAACAGAAAATAGGATCGTAAAGAAGGGAGAAGAAGACTTACGAAGATTAAACGGAGACGAGGGTAGACGGAGAAGAGTTGCAGAAAATGCGAGTCAGAGAAGGGATATCCGCTGGCGGTCTAAGAGTCTCGAATACTCGACGAACTGTGCATTTGAAAGGACTGGAATTTCAAATCACAATAAATGCGAAACGCACGAGTGAGGCAGGAAAGCGTAATGATGAACGAAAAGGTGTGCGCATCCTGACATCTATATTAGGGTACGTGAAGCCGCCTGACCTATTTTAACTTTTCCAATTCAAGACCAAAACACACCGATTAACTACCGTCAATAGGGAGTTCAGGAGGCAATTGTGGGAGCCGAATAATGACAAAGGCAGAAGGCGCATGCAATACAAGGCTGATAATAATCGGTTGTATCCGGCGAGAATAGGGGGGGCCGAATATAATATTTGGGCCGAATAAGTGTGTAGCATTGGAGCCAGATAATGTAAAGGACTGATCAAAAAGTAGGCCCTGGCCCCGAGGATCAAGAGAAACAGGTATAAATACAGGAACAACATATTTAGTAGGCATTTAAGAATCACTTCACAAAACTTAGAAAACAAGTTATCTTGGATGTCTGAACTAACTTGTCCGTTGGAGTGCTAATTCTGGTACCCTTGACCAGAGTGTCTGTATCTTTTCAGGTGGCTAGCTGCGGATCACTAGCGTCTCCCAAGATCTGAAGAGTATTTCTGAACCACTTCTCCACACTAATTAATTCATAATTCTTGTCATCCATATTTAAACGCTTAAAACTTAAGTGAACTAAATATGTTTAAGATGATTGTGTATCGTGCTATGCATATTTGTGATTGTAGGTCCCGAGTTAATGATTGCTTGACCAATCGTTTTGGAAGCCTACTGTGAGTAACATTTCTGTAAAGATATGTTGATATGAACTATGTTTCCACTATTATGCGATAAGTTATAATTTCTGAAATGCTATTTTGATTATGTGAACGAATGACCTATTTACAAATCTATTGTGGCATCCACAAATAGTTCCAAGTCATGGAGGACAGCATCTCGTTAGCCACTTCATTGTGGTGATATGTGTTTAATTGGTATCCGGAACCGATTACTCTAGTCAGAAGACGACATGTGATATGTTCTGTGAGATGTACCATTATGTTATGTTCTGATATGAGACTGATATGAATGATTGTGTCATGATTTGTTTTACAGATATGATATATTTGGAATTCGTTCATTAACCCCTTTACTTTGATGTTATTCACTGGGTTTTAACTCACTGTTTATATATATATATATATATATGTATAGGTGAGCATTCTGGAGGACAAGCCTAGAAGGAGTCTTTAGCCGAGCCACCATTTTGAAGCCTACCGCGCGGTTTTGAGTGCCTAGAGTTGAGGCTAGGCCTAGAAGGCCGTTGTAGAGCTTTTGATTGTGAAGTACACTATTGTTATGTGCATATGTTATGTATAAGATGTTAAGTTATAAGTTATGCACTAAATGTGGGTAAATTAATGTTTTTACATGTAAATATTTGTTCATATAGATGCACAGCTCATTGGACTATTGGTGTTTTGGAATATTGTTTCCGCTATCCCTGACTATTTTTTTTTTTTATTTGTACAAGAAGGCCTTTGGTAATCACAGATTACTGGCCAGTTATGACGCTCAACCCATATGGGCGGATTTGGTCGCGACAAAGACTTCTCCCAAGGTTAACATGGTTGGCAAGAAGGGAAAGTCGAGCTATAATAACCGGGGCCGACCGTCCCCAAAGTAGTGAAGAGAGTAAGGCAAGGAAATTGAAAGTTCATACCGCTATCATTATAATATTCAAGAAGCCCGTTTATTGTATCCTCAGTGAGATTCATGATGAACCCTTTGTTCGGCAGTCTGCCAAATTGGGAAAAGCACAAAGGGGTTATGACGAAAGGTATCGGTGTACATACCATGACGAAGTTGGGCACCGAACTGAGGATTGCACGCTATTAAAGCAACACTTGGAAGAATTGGTGGCAGCAGGCGATTTAGATTGTTACATTGAATGAGGAGCTCGACTAGCCCCTCAAGACAAGAATATGCCTGACGGAATGCCAATGGACTATTCACCTCAAGGTGTGATTAATGTGATCCGTGGGATCATTGAGCCCGAGTGAGTTTGCAAGCTTAGAGGAATGACAAAGAAAGTAGAACACATGAGGGAGGTACTTAGTGTTCAACCGACTTTGAAGGAGGAAAAGACAGAGGTAAGAAATGTGATTTTTTTCTCTAAAAGAGACATGGTAAGGTTGCAGAACCCCCACAACGACTTGCTAGTGGTCACTTTGCACATCAAGTATTTTGACATCAAGAGGATCTTGATTGATCAGGGGAGTTCTTGCAAAATCATGTATTATGAAATCTTCAAACAATTAATGCTGGATGACAAAGACTTGGTGCCAGCCATGTCTCCTTTGGTGGGTTTCAACTCTATACTTGAATGGCCGGTTGGCAAGATAATTTTGTTGGTTAAAGTAGGCTCAATGGTCAAACAAATGGAGTTTTGGGTTTTGAAAATCCATTCTACTTATAACATCATTCTTAGAAGAGCATGGTTATAGGCCATATGAGCTGTTGCACGTCAAGTAATGCGGTTCCAAATGAAGTCGAAGTGATTGAAAAGGTCTTGGGTGACCAAATCATGTCAAAGCAATGCTTTGTGATAGTAAATGGCAGCCACACTGCCAAGGGATTGATGTAAATGGTAAAGGAACCGGAGAATAAAGAGATGTTCGAAAATGTCGGCAAGGTGGTCAAATAGAAGGTCGTGGAGGAACTAGTGAAAGTAAAGGTTGATAAGAGCGACCCAAAGAAGTTCTTTTTGCTAGGTTCATCTTTATTAAGCACTGAAAGAAAGGAAATCATGGACTTTGTGATCTCTAATCTTGAAGTGTTTTCCTGGACACTATATGACATGTCTGGCATTGATCCTAGTTTCATCTGCCATCAGCTCAATTTCAACCCTACTTCCAGACTGGTCATACAAAGAACTCTCAAATTAGCCTTACACCATGCTGAAGTGGTGGTTGAAGAAGTGGGCAACTTATTGGAGGTAGAATTAATAAGGGAAATCCATTATCCTAATTGGATTTCAAATACAATGGTTGTGCCAAAGAAGAATGGCAAGTGGCGCGTTTGTGTTGATTACAAGACGGTCAACAAAGCATTCTTGAAAGATAGCTTTCCTTTGCCAAGGATTGACCAGTTAGTAGACCTAATAGCAGGGCATAACCAGCTTAGTTTTCTGGATGCATATCATGGATACCACCAGATTACCATGTATGAACCGAACCAAGAGATCACTTCTTTCACAACTCTAAGGGGGTTATATTGCTATAAGGTCATGCCCTTTGGCCTAAAAAATGCAGGGGCAACATTTCAAAGAATGGTCACCAAGATGTTTGTGTCATTGTTAGGCAAAACAATGGAGGCATAGAATGACCACATGTTGATCAAGAGCAAGGATGAGTTTGACCATCTCAACGACCTAGCATAGATGTTCCAAATTTGAAGACTCACAAGCTGCGTTTGGATGCCTTTAAGTGTGCATTTGGATGCCTTCCTAAATCAAGGCCATTGAAGAACTTGAAAGGCCAAACACTATTAAGCAATTGCAGCATCTGACGGGTTAATGGCCGCACTAACTAGGTTCATAAGCCGGTCGTCAGATCATTGCAGACCGTTCTTTCAGACCCTTAAAGCAAAGTTTTAGTGGGAAGAAAAGTGTGACCAAGATTTGGAAGGCTAAAAGGATTACTTGTGTTTAGCTCCACTCTTGGCAATCCCAGTACTTGGAGAAAAGTTATACTAGTACCTAGCAGTCTCTCATCATGCCATTAACACGGTATTAGTGGGTGCAAAAGGAATTCAACACATGTCCATCTTTTATTTGAGCAAGACAATGTTGGACACCGAAATGAGATACCTTCCATTAGAAAAGCTTGCCTTAGCTTTAATAATGGCATCTACGAAGTTGCTACACTACTTCCATGCACATATAATTGTAATCTTGACCGCATTTCCTTTGAAGGCTTTATTTGAAAGGGAGGACTTTTTAAGCAGGCTATTAAAGTGGGCTTTGGAGTTGGGATAGTATGACATCAAGTTCCAACCTAGAATGACAATAAAGGCCCAAGCTTTAGCAGACTTTGTGGTAGAGTTTTCTTCAAGAAGTCATTTTGTTTGTTCGATTGACCTGACTGAAGAAATCGAACAAGGAGGGGTAGGTGTCGCGGGAACATTGCGACCCTCAGCTACCTTGTAACAATTTAAAATACCACCTTAAGTGGATGAACTACACAATGTACCATTAAGTCTGGTAGTGGTTGCACCATCTACTGAGTACAATGATACATTGCAAAGAGGTGATGAGTTAAATCGCACAACAGAGAGCGCAATTTACGATGACGTACCTAGAAGGAAAGTGGTAAGGCAACCAAGCAAAGAGATTGGCGAACAAACAGCAGCACCGCGTACAGATGACACGGTGAAAGAAATCATTGAAGTAATAGATCCCAAGACATCTTCAAACCCATATACTTGTTGGAAGTTATTTATTGGAGAGATGTGGAAGCTTTCTGTAGATAGAGCTTCCAATAGACATGGAGCTAGACTTGGAATTGCACTCATCTTGCCAAAAGACCTGACTATTGAACAAGTGATTAGACTTGGGTTCCAAGCGTCCAATAATAAAGTGAAATACGAAGTACTTTTAGCCAGTCTAAACGTCTCCTTTCGAATGAAGGCTACCGAACTAATGGTGTACATCAATTCCTAACTGGTGGTTAACCAAATATCTAGTGACTACGAAGTGAAAGACGACAGGATAGACAAGTATTAAGAGCTGGTTAGAACAGAGGTCAAGAAGTTTGAAGTTGTCAAGATAGAACAAATCGATCGGGATGAAAACTGCAAGGCAGATAAGTTGGTTAGTTTTACATCAATTTCAAACACTTCTATTCCAAACCCTTTGCTGATTGACTTTCTACCAAGGCCAAGCATTGAAGAACCTGAAGTGGCAGAGGTACTGTGAGCTGAGCTAGGACCCTCTTAGATGGACCCCATCAGCACCTTTTTGAAAGATAAGATTATACCAGACGATAAGAAAAAACAAACAAAATTCGAGCTAAGTCAAAACGGTTTTGGCCTTTTCCATCTCTGGCATGGTATAAAAAGTCTTTCACAAGGCCATACTTGAAGTATGTCCACCCTAGCAATGTTAAGGCCTTTTTGTTTGAAATTCACGAAGGAATATGTGGAAGTCATCAAGGAGAGTTATCACTGGCTTACCGAGCTATTTCTCAAGGATATTGGTAGCCATGCATGCATTCAGATGTAGAGAAGTATGTCAAATAGTGTGAATAGTGGCAGAAGTTTGTACATCAAATCCACTAATCGGCCAAAGAACTCTTACCTTTGACCAATCCTTGGCCTTTCACCATATGGGGTTTGGACATAGTGGGACCACTCCTAACCGCGCCGAGTAACAAGAAGTTCTTCTTTGCGACGACGAACTATTTCACTAAGTGGATTGAAGTAAAAGCACTGGCATCCATCAAAGAGAAAGACGTGAAGAAATTTGTTTGGCAGAACATCATTACTCTGTTTGGAATTCCTAAAGCTTTGATATCAGACAATGACACTCAGTTTGATGGGAAGATCTTTAGAGGTTTCTTTGAAGAACATAAGATAGAAGTCTATAACTTGACATTGGCTTACCCAAAGGCCAATGGTCAAGCTGAACCTTCGAACAAGGTAATCTTGGATGACTTGAAGAAACAATTGGAGAAAGCAAAGAAAAAGTGGGTTGAAAAACTACCCCACATTTTATGGGCTTAGTGAACAACCCCAAGACAGTCAACTGGGGAAATGCCATTTGCCTTGGGTTATGGCATGGAAACCATTATCCCTTTAGAAGTTGGCCTCCCGACTATTAGAAGTGAGAATGTTGATCCAGATTTGAATGGAAAGGCAATAACCTTGGAACTCGATCTTTTAGAGAAAAGAAGAGAAATTACTCTGATCTGCATAGCATCATATCGACAAGAGTTATCTAGAAACCATAACAAAATCATGCATCCAAGGCAGTTTAAGATAGGAGATTGGGTTTTACGCAAAGTCATGGGCAACACTGTGGTACTCGACGATGGCAAGTTCGGACTTAACTGGAAAAGTCTTTACAAAATTGTGGGGTTGGCAGGAAAGAGAGCATATAACTTAGAAGATGTGGATGGTCGAGTTGTGCCAAGACCGTGGAATACATCCAATCTAAAGCTGTTTTATTTTTAGTTTTCACACTTGTAATTTTTTCTCTCTTTTAGCTTGGCATTAATAAAATAAGTAGACAATATTCTTTTCAGACATTGCTTTGTTGTAGTTTCACTATGTGATCGTAATAAATATAGATTTCCCTAAGTAGGCTAACCAAACAGCAATAAAATGGCCCAGGGGTAATTACATCGGTCTGAACTTTGGAAAATCTTTGCTTGAGCTAGTTAGCTTGGCAAAGTAGGTTGGTAGGCTTGTCCAACTTTGGAAAATATTTGACTGAGCTGGTTAGCTTGGCAAAGTAGGTTTGCAAGATTGTCCAACTCTGAAAAATCTTTACCCAACTGGTTAGCTCGGCAAAATAGGTTGGTAGGCTTGTCTAACTTTGGAAAATCTTTGATCGAGCTGGTTAGCTCGGCAAAGTAGGTTTGTAGGCTTGTCCAACTTTGAAAATTCTTTGATCGAGCTGGTTAGCTTGGCAAAGTAGTTTGGTAGGATTGTCCAATTTTGGAAAATCTTTGACCGAGTTGGTTAGCTTGGCAAAGTAGTGTTCATTTAGCTTAGAAAGAAACACAATAAGTAGGACTTGCAAAAAAGTTGTAATGTTTCCATTGAAGATCATAGATGATTACAGAAACTAAGGGCAGGCAACCCGGTTACCAAGAAAAAAAACAAACAAAAAAATTGAAAAGAACAATAATAAAAAGGGTAAACTACCAATAGGTCCTAATAGTTGAACTTAATTTCCATCAAGTCCTATTGAAAATAATTCTTGGTAAAATTGTCACTAAAAACAATTTTTTTGTGATAATTTTTTACATATGTCACTAAAAATTGACAATTAGTGACTTTTTTTGCCATGATTTTTATAAATTGTCGCTAAAACTTACAATTAGTGACCTTTTTTTATGACAAATTTTTCCCATAGGACCTATTAGACAGTAAGTTTACTTATTAGGACCTACACGTAAGTACCCCTAAAAAAAAGAAGTTGTTGAGCAGTCAGATGCTAGGATTCTCTTGTTCGGTTGAGGCATCAGGCTCCTGCAGTGTTTGCGCGACGCCAACATCATTGCCAATAGTCAGATTGGCGACTTCTTTTTTGGCGATGACACCTGGCAGAGTCTGGCCAGCATCCTCTTGCTAAACTGGGGCATCCTCCCTCTAAGCCAGGGCATCCGTTTGCCAAGCTGGGGCATCGTTGCTTTTATCCACTGAGCTCCCCTCTCCCTCCACCTCAAGTAACTTATATTGCACGGGCATTGGTATAAACTGCTATACAGTCAGGGATAAACTGTGGTGGTGGATTGTTGAAAAATTTAGAGTCTAGAGATTGCCTAAGTTTCTTAATCGCCACCTTCCAACCACACTGAGAAAAGATGTCTTTCATGGCCTCACATTGGCTCTCATATGCCTTTTCGCTCTCTGCATAACCATGGTCTTCAACATCTTCCATCTTCTTTTCAAGTGCCTTGATGTCGGCATCATAACTGTCTTTGAGCTTCTTGACCTCACACAAATGCCTATTTTTCTTATCAACCAAGGCTTTTTATTTGTCCACCTTAGCCGTGCAAACTTGCTCGGTCAGTTGATCCCGATCAATGATCACCTCGGCTAGACTATATACCCTCGAGTCCTTCAGCTCTGCCACCTTGGCATCATTGTCCACTATTGCAGCCCTCAAGCTTTTCCTCAGATCCATTACTCACTCATGAGCAACATAAGCTTTTTGCGCGGCCTGAAAAACAAGAAGAACATTAGAAACCGAGCAAATAGTTGGATAGAAAAAGAAGAAAAGTTCAAAGCCTTACCTGAACTTGGTGGCCAACCTGGTGGGCTTCAGGTCGGTTAGTTGTTGGTGCATCTCCATGTCAGTAGGCAACAACAGTCCCTTGGCTAGGTTGAAGGCCAGAAGGTTGTCTTTGTCTGCATACACGGAATCAGCTGTGGTCACATGCCGGTCCTTGTGGGTCAGCGCGGGTCTAGGGAAGCTAAGGGACTAGAACTTTTCTCGATTCCAGTTAACTCAAGCTGGATATCTTGGTCGGCTGGCTCGGCATCTTGCAACTCGGTGCTGTCTTCATCTACATGATGTTGTTGGACTAGAGCTGACAACACCCTTTTATTGCCGTGATGAAGTAGCCATGGATGTCAGAAGAGCAACGACAACTGTTGTCCTTTGTCCAGTTAGCTGTTGGTTAGCTTGTGAGTCCACAAGCATGGAAGAACTTTCCCTAGTGATAAGGGCCTTGATAGCTCCCCTATTTGCCATGTCCTTCTCTTCAATTAGAAGTATGAAGTTGATTTGAGGCAAGGATGGATCAGGCTTTGGTGAAGGTTCAATAAATAAATTTGTAACCTTGTTTTTCTGCTTGCCGTTGTATCGGTAGGTCGGTTTTAAGTTTAGCAAGTTGGTCCAATCTCTGTTTTTGTATCTTAGCATGGCGCGGAGAGCATCTTGGTTTAAATAGGCATAAATTTCCTTCAGCGTGTTTAAATCTGCCAAAAAAGAAGCAAGTGTTATCTCGGTGCAAAATGAACAAGTGCTTAGCAAAAGGAAAGAACACCGTACTACTCATACCAGTTGATCCCTTTTTGTGGTTTATGTACACTGGGGCCTCAACGTCCTCATAGTTGTCAGAGACCCATAAGAATTCGTCATCATGCAAGTTTTTCTCCAGTGTCTTCTTGATGATCTTTTCACATCCTCTTTTTATTTTTAAATAATAGCACCTACTATCGTCTTTCTAGCTAAGGGAGTATTGGTGAAATATCTCAGCTAAGCCTAATTTGAGGTTCAGCTGGAGGTTCATCTTGGGTATCCCATTTATAATTTGGTAAGTGTTTGTGGAGAGTTGGGTTGGACACGTCTTGTCCTCCTAAGGAATTTGCATAAAACAGGTTGGATGGAGAAATGCAGTCCTCCCTCAACTATGGATAGTATGGCGAAGGGACAGAACCTTGCTCGGTCCTAGGGTAGAATATCCTTTTTGCCCAGTTCAAAGTGTGCATCATTTGGGATATTGTAATCTTTGCGGAATTCAGCGATGGCATCTGAGGAGCTTACCATAAAGCGATATTCACCCATAGAATCTGGTCTTAAGTTAATAAGTTAATAGGATTTTTTGGCCTCTCAGTGCAGCTAGGGCTATGCAAAATACTGCCTAATCTGCTAAAATCACATCGATCCGCATCAATCCGTACTGCTCTATCCGCTAACTATAGATTAAACTTTAAAATTTATAATCCGCCTTTAAAACCGCTCTGCTTCGCTATAGTTAATGTATATATATATATATTAACCACCAATGAAATATCAAAGTAAAATTGAGTGCGAAAGAGGTTTGAGATGTGAAATTTCTTACAAATTAGCAGTTATATATATGAAACATATTATGTAAAATTAGTTTTCTTTGTATATATGCAAAGTAATATACAAATTAGTGTTATATATTATGCAAATGCTTAACATTTGGTTAGAATATTTTTCAATCCGCCAATTAACCCAAAACTGCCCAAACTACAATTTGTCAATCCGTCTATCCGCCAATCCGTCATTCGGTTTGTAATTTTACTCTCAAATCGCCCAAACCCACTGTGCACACCCCTAAGTGCGACCATAACTTGCCATGCATTTGTTTGGCCGAATGGCGTCGCTAAAGGCAAAATTGAAGATGTGCTTGACTAGTCCTAGTGGATTTTGCACAGTTGAAAATAACGTGTGTTGTGCTCAAGTGTTGACTGAGCTAAAACAACAGTGTAATCTAGCTATAGAGTATACTGAAGCCCTAAGTGAGTTGCTCGGTTGAAATGAATGTGCAAGTTTAGTATTGTTTTTGGCTTGATCATTGAGCTCGGTTATAGTGACAAGCAAGGATTTAGCTTGGGGCAAGGTTTTAGCGTGATTCACAATGTAAGCAAGGTTTTAGCTCGGTTCTGGGTGAGTTACGCTGTAGCTTAGTAGGGACACATTTTAATCTGGTTCGTTTTCTGAAGGTGTCGCAAACATGGAGTTTATTCGGTTCCAATGTGATTTTGGATCAAAAGTGTAATATGTGATCGGTTTTGCCCAATTTCATGCGTGTCCATCCCAAAAAAAGGGTTACTAGTTAAATAGTGGAGATTTAAAGGTTATTTGGGACCCTAATCCAATCCTGGGCACTATTTTACCCACATGTCAATAATTATAAGTATTATAACACTGTTTATGGATATGACTAGCAAGATAACACACTGAAAACACCAAGAACTTGAGGAACAATATGAATGTTAATGGAAAAAAAATGAAAAGTTTGAAAAACTTACAAATTTGGGCATGAAATCAGATTTCAATTGGTAGAAATTCTCCTTGGATGATTACGAGTTGGCAGTTGTAGAGGAGATGCTTCAACCTGGAGTTGAAATGCTAGAATCCGAAGGGTCAGAGCTCTGGTTTTAGGGTTGTAGTTGAAGAAGATGACTAGTGGAAGGTTATTGTTTGTAGATATCGATTGCATATACAGAATGCAAAGAGGCAAGATGATTTGAAATTTGGGAAGTAGTGTATGATGGCTGTAGTAGTTGTATGGTCTCAATCAGTGTGAGCCACGTGTCCCAGAAAGGAAGTTATATAAGAATGTTTGTTGAACATGCTGTACGAATGAAGAGACCATTTTGAATCGAATTGTAACAATTCATTCCAGCGAGCAGTGAAAAGACCGCTCAAGCGAAGATAAGAGGCTCCCAATTTTTAGCTTTCCAAGTCGAAGGACCGCTCGAGCGATAAGGTGGTCGCTCGAGTGAAGAAATGGGGTCCTCAGTATCTCATTTTGTAGACAGAGATACTAGGTGGTTTCATTTACTGCTCGAGCGATGAAAGGACCGCTTAAGCAATCTAAGGGATTTCAGCAACTTAAAAAGGTCTCTTATAGATCTTTTTTCTCCTCTTGTTTTAAGCTTAGAATCCTCTACACTTTTGCAAAAAGACCCTTAACCAAACTTAACCACCATTGGGTTGAGGTTCTTTGAGGATCATTTGGAGCTCCAAAAGGCTGATTTTGGCTCAGGTTTTGGCTGGTTTTGCTGCTGTCCTTCAAGGTGCTTCAAGGGTAAGCTCTTGTTCGTTTAAACCTGAACTTTGCATGCTTGTTTTACCATCTTTGCAAACTGATTTTGGCTTGGTTTTGAACTGATAAAATCTATGTTTTTTAGTCCTAAAAGTGTTGGTTTAAGCCTTGTTTGGCTAGGGGGTTGTCTCTCCCTTTTGTTCCTTAGCTTGTACAGCTTTTAAGCAATCTTCTAAGGCCTTTCAAAATAACTTTTCTTGGCCTTTCAACCACTGAAATCCAAAAGATTTTCACTGGTAAAAACTTTATTTTGAGGTCCCAAATGGGTGGGGGGTTGTCCCCCCTCCTCTTCTCTTGTTTACATGTCTTTTTGGCCTATCAAAGGAGCATTTATCTCTATACTTTTGAGGCTTAGTTCAGGCACTTTTTGTGACTTTTAGGACCTGCCTTGACTCTGTCCATGGCTGGTTTGGTCACCCCTTGCATGCATCTTGTATGTGTAGTGTAATCCCGTTTGTGGCTCATCAAAGTATCATATCTTTCTAGCATGTATTGGCTTCATTTCAGTAGGTTTTTGGCTATCATTTGACATGTCATAACTCTGATTTGGGTTGGTTTGGTAGCCTCTTGCATGCTCCATGTACTTATAGTGCAAAACTTGCTTACTAGCCTTGTATGCATGATGTTTTGGCCAAGCATGCTAGCTTATTTTGGCTATACTCCATACATGTTTTAGCATTATTTTGGGCTATTTTAGGACCGTTTTGGGCTTCCATGGTCATATGACTCATGTTCTGTATAGCTATAGTGCAAATGCCTGACTAGTCTTGAGTTTTGAGGCCCCTACCATGCTATACTTGTGATGTTTTCATGCCTTGGCATCATTTGGCATTGAATTTTAGAGCTTATATTTGTGCCATACTCCCATGTTTATCACTCTTTAATTGTGTTTAAGAGTTGTGCCTTTATGCCTTGTTTGTGAGCTAATACATGAGCATATCTTTCTTGCCATCTATGCTACGAGTCTAGCATGTTTTTGCTACTATTTTGACCTGCCTTAGGTCTATTTTGAATGGTTGAGGCCATTTGAGCATTACTTATTGTGGTTGTAGTGTGAAGCCCTTGACTAGCTTTGTGTTTCAAGCTTCTTGACATGCTTTCTTTGAGCTATTTGCATGATTTAGCATCCTTTGGAATGTAATTTCAGAGATTACTTCATTGCTACATTCTCACATTTGTCACCTCTTCATCAGGCTTCAGAGTTGTACTATTATGCTTAAGCCATGGGCCAATGCATTGAGCATGCATTTCCTTACTTTTCAAGCCATCATTTCATCATTTTGGCCACAGATTTTGGGCATGGTGAAGGTCTGTCCCTTTTCGGTTTAAGTCCATTGAGTATGTGGTTTGCATGTTGTTGCATGCTTATTGCATTGCATGTTGTTGCATACTTGATGTTTGCATGTTGTTGCATGCTTGGTACATTGCATGTTTGTATTGTATCACGTTTGCATATTTGGTATATTGCATGATGTTTAGCTAGTTGCATTACATAACATTGTCGCATATTTGTTAGATTGCATATTGTCACATGCTTGTTTAGGTTGCATTGCATTTGGCATGTTTGATACCTTAGCCTTGTGTGCATACTTGAGTCATATTGCATTTGGCATGCTTATGTTGCATTGCATTGCATCTCCATGTTGCATACATTGCATTGTGTTTGGTTTGGGTGTTAAACCAAACACGAGAGACGATGGACGTTTCATACTTGAAGTGATGAAACGTATCTCAATTCTCGGTCGCCGACACTCTTGAACCAACATGATAGAGTGTGAGGCATTCATGTTGTTTTTGTTGCATTCATTCCACATTGATTTGCGCACTTGGCTCCTTTGGCCATCATGCATTGAAATACGCGATTGATGGTCCGAGGGTCGAAAACCATACTCCCTTGAGTTCATGACATGATAGGAAGGGTGGTTGTGCACACATTGCCTTGAAAATGCATTGCCATGCTCTGTTTGTCCTCTGCTGCAGCAAAACAGCATTCTGCAGGAAGATATGGCTAGCTGGCCGTCTCCAATGCCGATCGACTAAACATTGTTGGCCGAGATCCTCACAAATGGTCGATGACCAATTCCACATGGCCGATGTTCCTATATTTTGGTCGGTGACATCCCACAGTGCTCAGGGAGTGGTTCGAAAGCATCCTTGGGACTTGTGCAGTTTTCAGAGGTGTAAAACAGTGCAAACAGAGGCAACATGTGGCATGGCAACAGGTTTCCGAGCTAGGCGATCGAGCATGCATCATTCAATCATTCCGAGGCGAAGCTGCGGCGGCCTCTTTAGTTTCATAGCTTAGTTAATTTGTTAAATTAGTTAAGGGTTTTGTAATATTTAAATAGCTAGGGTAGCTGATTATTTATTCGGTTTGTATTATTTATTCGGACCCTCCGTCGAAAGGGCAAATTTTGTAATAAGTGTGCGTGAGTGTGTAAATGTCTTCTAACCCCACGTCTTTCACCCTTTTACTTACCTGCTTTCAGTGGTTAGTTTTAGGTCATGTTTTAATTAGCATTCCTATGCTCGCATGTTTGCATCCATTCATCTGTATTGCATGCACCGGGCTCGGCGCATCATATAAACTACATTGTATTTCAATTCCTATTTGAATACATATATCAAGTGTTACATTTCACATGACATTTTAGAATAGCCGAGCCTATCTCTAGTTGCATTTTGCATGCGTTGCATTAGCCATCTTAACATAGCTAGGATCATGCATTGATTACTAACTAGCTATTGTTTTGGCTCGGAGTACTAGGTAAGCTTTTATGCTTTAGTATCTTGCATGAGTGTGAGTGTTAACATGACCGCATGCTTGCCGTGAGGCTAACTGCTTATGTGATATAACTGCATGAATGCCTGTGGGTGAAGGTTAGATTACTTGAATTGGAACAATTCATTGAAATGCGAGTTTTAAGCCCACTTGATTATAGCAAAATTGTGTTTTCTTAAGCCCACTTGAGGGTGGCAAATCCACGTCTTAGCCTACTTGCGAGTAGCACCATCAAACCATTTTCAAATAAACAAACATGAAATGTTTTGTTCCAACTTAGGCAATCTAGTCTATACTTGTGTGTTGTGCACATCACATAGTAATTTTAGGCTAATAACTGGAATAAGAACGCATGTGTTTTCAAAAACAAGATATCATGTTTAGTACAGGCCAATCTTTAATCAGGTGAGCGGGGGTGCTCATAGATGGCCTTCCCCAATCGTACCCAAGTTCCCGAGCCGAGGCAACTTTGGTGATGACGGACACGTAGCCTTAGGCACGAGTCAGGGTTTCCTAAATTCCCCCAAAATAAAATATTTAGGTGGCGACTTTGTATCTGGCAAAGCAGTCCATGTTTGGCACTTCTTTCTCAAAAAATCAGTTTCCAAAACGATTTGCCGGATTTGGACTATTTGGTGATTTATCAATCTCGCGTTACACTTTGCGGGATCAGATTCAGAACCGTGACATTTGAGTTCGAACTGTAGTAGCAAAGCCCTCCGTGCGCGTCTATAGTTTCTGGCGACTCTGCTGGGGAATTTGAGAACTTGACTCGAACTCATGATATCTTGTTTTGATTACACTTATGTGTCTGTTTGCATTGCATTTGCATTGGTGCACCTAGGACACCGTGTTTGCCGTATGCTATTCCTAAACAGTTTGTCGGAGGCTCGCTTCGAGAAGCGTACCATAAGGCTGTAGACACCCCATTTTTGACCGTCCTCAAGACTTGGACGTCACCATTGGAACACCCGGTGATCATCCATGTTTGTGTTCGTTTGGAGTCCCCGGAGGTCTCGGCTACGCGCCTTGCCTCAGGATCTCCGAACTCGACCGTTTTGTGTCTGGTTTTGTACCAAACACTTGTGTTTTGCCTTGGAGGGACAGGGAATGCCTTGTGGGGCATCCCCACACATCACCGGCCGAGGCAAGAGGCCACCAGCTGTTGTTTGTGTCCACCGGCAATGTATATTGCCGGCCGGCACTCTTTTTGGCCGACCGGCCATCAACTTTGTCAAAATGGCAATTTTGAGCGGCCGACCACTGTTCATCTACTTTTTGTAGATATTTTGTGCCAGCTGTGATAGCTGGCACCCACCCCTTTCCCCTCCATACACGTGTATGGGGGGATTTCCCTCTTGAATGGCTTGTTTTGTAAGCCTTACAAGAGGGAATTGCCTATATAGGAGAGCCTCTTCTCTTTGGCCAAAGGTTAGACTCTTCTTAGACATTTGAGACAGCTTTTGTAAAGCTTGAGCTCTAGGGTTAGGGTTAGATATATATTCTATCTCTATAAGTGTGTGTTTTGTCCTACTTTTGCTCACAAACACACACCAACACACCATCTCTTGGACTTGAGACCTTTGGAGGGTTGTTTTAGTGTTTTGGAGCTGGATTGAAGCCAAAGAAGGCTGTTGGAGCATTGTTTGTGAAGGTGGTCTTCAAGGGTAAGAAACTTCCTTTTTATTCCCCATTTTTGCATTGCTTTTCTACCTATCTTGGAACTGTTTTTGTGCTTAGTGTATAATACAAAAAAGTTCTGTTTTTAAGCCCTCTTGATTGTTTGTTAAGAGTGTTTTGTGGTTTGGAGGTGTTTGACCACCCTTAGGCCTTGAGAGGCCCTATTTTGTGCCATTTTTGGTGAGCTCCGGGACTTTGGTGTTTGGGCCTCTTCACCACTGAAATCTTGAGGGATTTTAGTGGTGAAGATGGTGCCTTAAAGTCTCAAAAAGAGGAGGGCCACCC
>JAXFYN010000718.1:0-60132 GCA_036172215.1 Camellia granthamiana
GCTTATAGCTTCTAATTGATATTCATAATTACTAACTATGCTATATACTTCTGAATCATCACTATTTATGCTGACTATATCTTCTTCTAAATCTTCTATAATATGTAGTCTTTCTATCTGCTTATTAGTATTAGGTTTCTGTCTTTTTGGGCAGCCTTTTGCAAAATGATTGGGTTCTCCACATATAAAACAATTACATTTTTTACTGCTGGGTTTTTTAACATATCTTTGTTTTCTTTTATCTTTTTCATCTTTGGGTAATTTCTTATAATTTGTCCTATTGAAGGTTCTACTTTTCCTAATAAATTTCTGTTTTTTCCATGGTTTTCTATATTTTTTCTTCCAATATTTTTCTTTTCTATATTTTCCATATTTTTTTTTGTATTTTTTCCTATTATATTTATCTTCATATTGCTGAGGAGTATATATTACACTGCTACAAAAACCATAATTTTGTTTTTTCAAATCTTTTTATATTTTAACTTCTATACATTTTTCTCTGAGCTTATAAAATGTAAAAACTATTCTAGGTCTTATTCCTAAACTTCCTATTATATTCAATTCTCCTGTAGCTATTTTTGCTGGTAAACTAGCACAATAAATTGCCCATTTATTTTCTATTTCTCTTCCTAGTTCTCCGGGTAATTTTCTAAAATATTTATTTCCTATTTCTTCGTCAAAACTTTTTCCTGTTCTGGCTGCTATGGCTAAGTATTCTCTACTAAAAGGTACAATATATTTCCAACTTCCTAATGTTATCTGGTCTAGTTCAGTTAATGCTACGCTTTGAACAGAATCATTTCCTTTAGAAGGGTCGTATCCTATAAGTATCTCTTTAATAAAACTGGTGAAATTCCACGGGTTATTTCCTAAATCTTTAAGCTGTTTAATTGTTTCTTCAAATTTTCCTTTAAAGGTTAAATAAATATTATAAGCTGAATCTCCTAAAAGTGTCTCCATATATTCCCACATATCTGTTGATTCATAGGGGCTGGTCATCCATGCTTTTACTGCATCTTTTTCCCATCTTTCTATTACTTCGTGCCATACTTGAGGGTCAAATCTAGCTAAGTCTAAAAGGGTTCCTTGATTATTAACCGGCTGTAATTGTATGCTCATATCTAATGGTCTACGCTTTCCATGAAACTTATAGCTTTTATTGGGATCTGCATGACTACGTCCTGAACTGGCTAATGGTCTTCTTCCTCCTATTGCATATTGCATTGGTTCTACGGGATCTTGTACAGTTGGTTGTGGGTTACTAGTGCTTGTGCTTTCTGTATTCATATAAAAAGTATCTTCTAACTTAGATTGTTCTGGTATTTTAAATATTTTATTGAGATGTATTATATCTTCTATGATATCATCTACATATTCTGTATGGAATTCTTGGTCTAAAAATGACACTGCTTCATCATGGGTATCTCCTCTGGCTACGTATTCTAGATATCTAGTATCCAATATTTTATTCATGTCTTCTAGGGTGAATTTTTCTAAATCTATCTCATCAATATTATATATCTTATTTTGTGATACGGTTTTTTCCTCTGTCATTACATAAAACTGATTTATTTCACTACGATTATCTTGATTTTCTTCTCTGTCTATACTACTAAATTCATCATCTTCGGATTTTTCTGGTGCTACATAAGTGTACTGAGTAAATCTTACTACATAATTTCCATCTGCTGCTTGGTATAATAAATTGTCTTGAGGGGCTAATCTCTTTTGTCCTAAAAAATCTCCTAATTTCCAATCTATGGCTGCATTGTCTTCTGAATTAAATTTTTTAGCTGGTAATGCTTTTATTCCTTTAGCGCCTAATAACTATCTGATCATTTGTGAGTCTATAGTGAGTATTACTTTCTGAGACTGCTAAGCCTAAAAATCCTGTGCAAACTAGCAAATTCTTTTCTCCTTTCTTCATTTTGTATCCTCTACTCTTTATTCCTATCTTTATCTTTTTATGAAAAGTTGAGGTTGGTAATAAGAAATCTGGTGTAAAATATACTATTCCTCCTTTTGAATTCATATCTAATTCGTAGCTGCCTAAAATACCCTGTCCTACGTCATTAAACCTATCATCATAAAGACATACAAAAACTTTAGTTCCTAGATTTTCTCTAGTTAACGCTTTAATTCCTACCACTACTAATCCTAAGTGAGTCATTTTAAGGTGTTCATTTACTGCATATTTATAGCTTTCTCTTTCTATTAAATTTAGCTCTATTTTTTCATCTTCTTGAGTTACACTAATCATCTGTTCACCATAGTGTTTAAATAAATATTGTTTTTTATGAATCTTACCTAGCTTATACACATATTTAGCTGGAATTAATTCTAACTTTTCTTTTTTGAATTTTTCTATTTGTTGTTCTACATCTATAAACTCTTCTACTTTAATATCTTCATCATCATTATGCTTTTTACTACTACTTCCTTTTATTAGCTGTTTAAACATATTTATTTTCTGTAAACTCTACAGGCTGGTTTTCTAGGTAATTTAAGCTTTTCAAAATATTTAGCTATATCTTCCTCTTTTACTTGAGATTGAGATACGTTGGATTGTCCTTCTATTCATTTTCCTTTCTGAAGTACTAATTTTTCTAAAGAAGCTAAGCGATTTTCTAAACTATGAAGTTGTTCTGATAAATATTCAAATTTTTCACACAATCTAATTAAAAATAAAATTTCTATATTATTTTGTCTTACTGATATTTTATCTGATTGATTTATTCCTTGATAACTACTGATTCCTTCTGGGTTATTATGAAAATCTTCTGCCTGTTTTAAAATAATCTGGTAATCTCTATTAGCTTTTTTATCACTACTCATAAACTAAGATCTTACAAGTTGTTCTAAAATTTCTAATTTCTGTTTTAAATTATCTTGAATTTGATTAATTTGTTCTATTTGTTTAGCTATTTGATTTGTAGCTATAATTAATGTTTCTATTTCTAGCTTCGTAGGAAATTTTTCTGAATTTAAATCTATTCTTTTTTGTAGGATGGAACTACACTGATCTTGGATATAATCTAATTTTTTATCTTGATCTTTAATTATACTACGGTTATTACAAAGGTGTTCTATGGATGAAATAAAAAGATTACTAATTTTATCTGTCTTTTTTAATATTTTCTGCAAAATTTATCTGATAATCTATGATACTATTTAGCTGAGGATTATGTTCACTATGAAGCTGATGTGTAAAATTATTTTCAAAATTACAACGAAAATTATTTTTATTTATGCTAAGGCGATGGTTATGGCTGCTGAGTTCTAAATCTAGATACTCTACTCTTTTCATACACAAAATTAACTCCTACTTTAAAATTATTAAAAGCTACTGTAACATGAAATTTATAACTAAAATCTCCAAAAATAAAAACTACTCTATTACCGTAAGCAAAATGCATAAACTAAATTAAACTGTCCTAAAACCGAACACTGCTCTGATACCATTTTTTGGGGAAGGGGTTGAGTTAGTGGTCTACCACTATTTGAAATGGGGCTGAGAATTATCTAACTAATTCTACAGTTGTGCTAAAAGATCTTCAAGCTGTTGTATGGCTAATTTTAAGGCTTCTTGTTTTATAGTTAGCTGTCTATTTATCTGAGAAATTTTTAAACTGTAATTTTCTAAGGATCTGCAAGAAGCTAATGATAAAAGAAACTGATTTTTTAAACTGTAATTTTCTAGAGATCTATTAGAAGCTAATGATAAAAGAAACTGATATCTAAATTTTTGATCTTCTAGTTCTTGTATTAGTTTAGTACTAATTTTAATTTTATTCCTAAGGTCTTCGTCTAAGGGCATACAATTTTTTGGATTTTTTGAAATTTTTGATTTTTTGAAATTCTTATATGGACAATATTTCCTTAATATTTCTACTTGGGTTGCTCTCCTTTTATTCTAAAATTCTTTTCTATGGCAAAAACTATTTTTAGGCAATGTTTGTTTTCATTACATGTACTTCCACCTTGAGACTAAGCCTTGTTCAACATAGTATATTTTTATTTTCCATTTTTTACTTTTCCCTTTCTGCCTACAATTCGCCCTCCAATGCCTAACCACGGCTCACACGGGCTCTTCAGCTAAGGTCACTCAGTAACAAAATAGAAAACTGAAGATACTACGAAGGTTCAAAGCATGTAATATTAATGAGCAAACAAGCATTCCATAAACTTAGTTTTCCCAAAAAGAAAATAAATTTTTAGAATAGAAGAGTTACCTTTTCGAAATATTTAAGGAAAAAGAGAAACTACTCACACTTCATATTAATAAGAAATATACTTACAAAGATTATATTACAGACTCTGAAATTCTGAAAGACACTTAGAGGGTTTTTGAGAGGGGTTAGGAAATTTTTACACGCAGAGTGAAGTGGTGTTTTTCATTCTGCTTTCTCCGTTGGCAAACATGCCAATTTATACACAAATTTGATACATACAAGTCCAAAAATTCATTACGTCAAAAGTAAAGAAAACAAAAAGTCTAAAAGGCTAAAGAAAACAAAAGTCTAAAAGGCTAGACTATAGACTCCTAATAATATCTATGCCATAAATGCATAGATTTGGACATAAATTATTATTATGCATAAAATTTTATCAGTAAAAGATTAGGATAATGATATCGGGTACTGCTTTGGGCCCCATCGCATATCATTCAATCCTTCTTTTTTGATAAAATTTTGACACTACAATTTATTATAAGACACGTATAAAGATTTTCACAGCTTTTCTTTAATAAAGCAGGATAAGAGATATCTACTTTATTAAAGTAGTGAGTGAAGGAAAATCCTTATCACTGACAGACTCAAATAATCACAGACACAAAATATCTACAAAAATCTTTTTTGTCTTTTCGTGCATTTTTCTGATATCTGAGGAGAATCTTTATCTTCTATGGATTTTGTCTTCTTTTGCTGGAGCTCCAATTATTGATGTCGACCCTTGGTGTGATTCTTCAAAGTTGGATTTTCTTGGAACGTGTTCAAAATGTAAAGAGTCAACAATGGTCATCTATAACATGTACAAAATATATTATGAGTTTTGTAGTGGGACCTGCCTGGTTTTTTTTTTTTTTTTTTTTTTTTTTTTCATCCATATATTCTGAACCAACCTCTATGTGCCTCTTCCAACCCCGTCTTCACCTCGGAATTGTCTTTACGATGAGCCACTCCAGAATCCACCAAAGCTTCAGGCTCGAATTCTTCAGAATCCACCGAAGAACAACTCTCTCTTTTGTATAACAAACAAAAACCATTTGATGTATACTCTTTAAACCATGAGTTGAATACTCAATCAAAACATCAAAGAAAAACTAACAAAATATCCCCAGATATAAACCTTAATCTCCAAAAAAAAGATCTGGAGGAATTAATCTAGTTTTGGGAGAAAACCAACTATTTATAGAAAACCAAAGTAATCCTAGTTTTGGAAGAAAACCAATTCCTTATAGAAATCCAAAGTAATCCTAGTTTTGGAAGAAAACCAACTTCTTATAGAAATCCAAAGTAATCCTAGTTTTTATCCATGGAATTTGACAACAAAGGGTCCTAACAATCTCCCCTATGTCAAATCCCAGACAAAACTATTCTAAAACAAATTTCCTAACAAAAATCACTAAAACAATTCTAACAAATATGAGCCAACTTAAACAATCAAATCTAAAAATCCATGCTCTTGAATAAACATCCTGAAAGAAAAACAAACACACAAGCTAACCAAAATCTCTGGAACTATTCACCCAAAAAAAAAATCTCTGGAACTGAATTAAATAACAAAATATAAATCCATCCAAAGATACTATCCATCCATGAACAAAACATATGTCCAACTGTACCAAATCACAAGTATAACCATAAAACCAACTAAAGCCAATCTCCCTTTCACTCAAAGTAAACACAAACACTGTACAGAAAACAATGAACAAGAAGAAATCGACAAAAATAATATGGTTGAGCAAGCAAGGAATTTCAGATTAGTACCTCAATACACACAAGACTATCCAAGAAGCACAATTACTTGAAAACACAATGTGCACAGGCTCTAGAAAATTCCTCATAAAAGAAAGTGATGTATTATGTGAAAAGCATAGATCCCATAATAAAAGTGTGTGTGTGACTCTTGGAGTTCAACAAACACAAGATGCAAATCCTAGTAGCGATCTGATAACTGAACCTCTAGCAAGAGAATCTGAGCAAAATAAAGGAAAGTCAAACCACTAGGAATCAAGGGGTATTTGGTGAGTAAAGGCGGAGGCTCCCCCTCAATCAATGAATCCTTTATTTTTTCCTTTTTTTTCACATCTTTTTCTTTTCTTTCTTTTGCACATCTTTTTTTTTTTTTTTTTTTCTTTCTTTTGCACATTTTTTTCCTTTCTTTTTCACACTCATTGGCGGCTGACACGCTCAAGAGTATGGAAACTGAACCACAGAAGCATGGATATAATAAGGATGGCCTGGTTGGTGACTCTGAGGTAGCCTTTTCCTCATGGCTGAACTACAAAGAATAGAGGGGAAAGCCGTGGAGATGCAAAAAGATGGAATGTGGTTAAGAAACTCAACATCACCCATGATATGCTAGTATAGGTCAATTCCTCTAGAAAAGCAAAAGATACAATGCCAGAAGTCCATAGAGAAAAATGATCACTAAGGCAGAAGACTCCAAAATTTGCTAATCCAAGAGTGTGTACAGAATGAGACATACTAATCAAAAAACACACTCCAAATAGAGTACTGACCACAGAAAGCACACACATATTAACATGTAATGGATATTCTCATCAATTCCAATATGCACCAAGGACCACTCAAAAATTTCAAGCTTGCAAAACCATATTAAGAAAATCTTTTTAGATTTTTTTTTTCCAACAATAAAGCAAGACAAAAAATGAACAAGCACACATTTTTTTTTAAACAAAGCAAGACAGAAAACAAACATGCACACATTAAACGACTCAAAAAGAAAAAAAAAACACAGAAACCCAAAAACTAAAAAGAATAAACAAATTAATACAAATCAAGTTTTCTCACCCAAACTGCTTTAGTATGAAAAAAATTGTGAGAATTGTAGTTCTTTGGTGGTGTCTTGATGTTGTGGTTCCCTTCCCCTTCAATGGGAACCCGTCTCGACTTGGTTTCCAACTCCCTATTCCTAGGTCTAGGAAAACACAAACTCACTCCATGTTTGGTCTCAAGCCGATCAAAATAACGATGTCTAATATGACCCTTAACCTCATTACTGCCAATGAAGTGTCTCCTACCCCACTAGATGTTGGAATTTCTTCCATCTCTATGAGACACTCTCCCATGCAACTTATAACAATAAGGGCGAATATGACCATGCATACCACAATGATGACAAATAAAAACAGGGTGTACAGGGTGTACCTTCTTTTCTTTTACCTTACCAACTCTAGGAAGTTTGAGAAGTCCATCCTTATGTTGAATTTTTTGTTCTCTCTTTCCTTGAGTTCTTGTATCATGAGATGTGGATGTACTCTGTTTTTGCTCTTTGTTATCACCAAAGCCAATGCCACTCTTGTCACAACACATTTGTTGAGACCCAATGATATTTTCCAAAGTCTTTGATCCTTTGTTCCAAAGACCAATGGTAGCCATAGCACACTTGAGTTCTTCCTCTTTCTTGATGATTAGCTCCTCCAAGGTAACTTGAGATATCTCGAGACTTTCAATCTTTTCTTCATATGTTGCAAAGATTTGTTGTAGCTCATCCCTCTCTGTCTCACAAGTCAAGAGTTTCGCACAAAGGACTTGTCGACCATTAGATATCTTGATGGCATCAATCCTAGCCTCGGAAATCTCTTTCTTTAATTTAACATTCTCACTTTCACATGCTTTGAGTTTTGTAGTGAGTTTATCATTCAATTTGGATAAGTTAAGAGATTCCTTATATAACTTTTCATAAGCTTGCTCAAGCTCTTCATCATCACTTTCCGAGGATTCATCAAGTAGAGGTGGTCGAACTATAGAATTTCCCTTACGAATTGAATCCATTATCACAAATCAAACAAGATCTCGTTCTAAAAGAAATTTTTTTTTTAAAAATAGAATGACCTGCTCTGATACCAATTGAAAAATCTAGAAATCCCCTAGATATTGATTTGTGATTATGTATCAATTTTATGCAGTATATAACAATCCTAATCAAACAATCAAGACGAATCGACACAACGATTTTACGTGGAAAAATCACAATTGGACACCTCCAATTATGATAAAAAAAACCACGGGCAATAGCCACAAAACAATCCACTAAGAAGATATAAAGGAATTACACAGGTATACTCTCAATTACCTAGCAAATCCACGCCCGAATTGAACCAACCTCTATGTGCCTCTTCCAACCCCGTCTTCACATCGGAATTGTCTTTACGATGAGCCACTCCAGAATCCACCAAAGCTTCAGGCTCGAATTCTTCAAAATCCACCGAAGAACAACTCTCTCTTTTGTAGAACAAACAAAAACCATTTGATGTATACTCTTTAAACCATGAGTTGAATACTCAATCAAAACATCAAAGAAAAACTAACAAAATATCCCCAGATATAAACCTTAATCTCCAAAAAGAAGATCTGGAGGAATTAATCTAGTTTTGGGAGAAAACCAACTATTTATAGAAAACCAAAGTAATCCTAATTTTGGAAGAAAACCAATTCCTTATAGAAATCCAAAGTAATCCTAGTTTTGGAAGAAAACCAACTTCTTATAGAAATCCAAAGTAATCCTAGTTTTGATCCATGGAATTTGACAACAAAGGGTTCTAACACCCTTAGTCTCTACATTAATTCATACATTTTATTTGTTTTAGCCTATTTGAATATTTATTAGTTCTTTGCATCTTTATTATTTATTTGAGCAAATTAGTGGAAAAAAAATCTAGATATTTATTATTTTCCTTACTCTTTAAGCAAGAGGGTAGAATGGTCTTTTTAACCCAAATTTATGGCCTATAAATTGAGAGCCTTGTCTCAATTCTACACCCACATTTTCAGCAGCCTTGGGGGAGTGTGATTAGGGGGAAGTAGCGAAAAAGAAGAAGAAAAAAGAAGAAGAAGAGAGACAATGAAGAAAATGTGCCTTCTTGAGTCAAGGTAAGAACACATCTCTCTCTTGTCTTCTCCAATTCTTTCACCCACCTCATCCTATTGTCTAGTATGCCCTCTTGTGTTGCAAATTAATGGTAAATAGGGTTTTTGGTGTGTGAAAGTATGGGTATGATCTAGTGACATAGTCTCGCAAATTTGTCAAATTCTCTACTGCTGCAACTTCTCTAATTTAAAAGAAATATCAAATTTATTTATTTCTCAAATCTGAATTTAACATAGGATATTTTATGTGTTTTGAGCTTGTAATAATTTTATTAACCCCTCCTTGTGTGTTTTTAGGGCTTGGACATTGTGTTTAAAAATCTGGTCATGAGTCTCTGAAAAATAGTCAACTTCTTGAAATTTTATAAAATTTCACAAAAATCATCTTATGTTGGTTCTTCTGTCAAAATTTAGAATTCTAAGTCCTCTTTCCAACAGAATTTATTTGGATGAAATTCATCGGGTAGATTGACAGGAAAGCTAGTTTTCCCAAAGGGTGTCAAATCTGGACAGGTTTTCGAACATAGCTTGTAAACAAATTTCTGGGGGTGCTAGGAAAATTTTGAGAATTGGAACCGAAACTAGACAGGCTGATTATCATTTCTGTGCAATTTTAGCCCCTAATTTGACCTGGAAGCATTTTTACCAAAGCATTCTTGTTGGCCCTTCAGAACTGAACAGTGCTGGAAAAGATGTTTTATTGTGTTATTTGTCTCCAAGTATTTCAAAGCATGCCTAATGTTGTTTGCTTGCCTTACCATACTTATGTATGATTATCATGGGCTATATTTCCTCTCTTATGTTTGTCTCATGCACTTTTATATTACCGAATTACCGAATGTGACCAACTTGCTTGGATTACCGAATATGACTAACTTGCTTGGCAAAAGATCTAATAAATGGGAAATGATAAGTGGTTGGAAATGGGTGACGTTCACATTAGTGTTGGAATAATTTATACATATGAATGACATGAATTATGATGGGATTAAAACCAAATGAGTTAAGTCTTGCGCAAGCGGTCTAAGCGAGCCCCTAGGTTGACACGGATATATTCAGACTCTATGCGGTGGTTTCAGGGTGTAAGCGAGCCCTTTGGTATGGTATGTGCAAGGTGTAAGCGAACCCTAGGCACGATTTGGTATGGTATGTGTAGGGTGTAAGCGAGCCCTAGGCACGATTTGGGTGTAAGCGAGCCCGCGGGTTTGGCCGTCCCTTTTAAGGTCCATCAATGTCACTGACTGGTAAATAACCGGAAGGTGGACATAGGTGGTAAGGTCTGCAAAACAGCAAAAAGGGGAGTTCTGAATAGTCCGGTGTTCAATCCTTGTGGTTGGGTAAAAGGATCTCTTTAAGGGATTCTAGATGTCTAGTCTAACTACTAATTTATAGAACCTTATTGTAATGTTGTATGTTATGTTACCTGATTTGTTCTGTGTATGATTGATTGGTTGATAAAAGATATGGGGATGTGTGTGTTTTTACTAGGCATTCTAAGCTCATGGAGTGTCATGCTAGGTGATGAAGTAGTTTACAATGGTGAAGGTTAATTCGAAAGCAAATAAGATGAAGTGTTGGAGCTGTGGTTCATTTGAAGACTTAGACTAGTTTTGTTTTTTTTTTTTTTTCCTTTTAACTTTTGGTTTGACAATGTTTTTGGTAATCCTGTAATGGAACATAAACAAATTATTTGTGATATTAACTTTGGTTATATATGTATATTAAGATATTTTGGTTATCTATCCTACTTGTGTTGTATTATTGTACGTATTTAACGGCCCAGAAGTTGGGGCGTTACATAAAAGAAGAGGCTTATGTTAAGCAACCAAAAGGGTTTGAGGACCCTAAATGTCCAAACCATGTCTACAAGTTAGACAAAGCTTTGTATGGGGTGAAACAAGCCCCTCGGGCTTGGTATGATCGACTTCCTACCTTTCTTCTTGATAATGATTTTCAAAGGGGTAGTGTGGACAAGACTTTATTTGTGAAACATACTAAGTCTCATATACTTGTTGCACAGATTTATGTTGATGATATTGTGTTTGGATCCACTGCTGATCATCTTGTTAAATACTTTTTGGATTGCATGACACATGAGTTTGAGATGAGCATGATGGGAGAGATGTTTTATTTCTTAGGTCTTCAAATTAAACAGTCTCCTTCGGGTATGTTTGTTTCTCAGACTAAGTATGCCAAAAACCTTTTTTCAAAGTTCGGTCTTGAGTCGGCCAAATATGCATGCACTCCTATGAGCACCAGTCTTCACCTTTCCAAAGATTCCTCAGGTATTGATGTTGATCCTATCCTTTATAGGAGTATGATAGGGAGTCTCTTGTACCTCACAGCCAGTCGTCCTAACATTGCATTTAGTGTAAGTATACCAAGCTTGTCCTACAGAGTCTCATCTGATTGCCGTCAAACGCATCATTATGTATGTGAATGTGACATTAAGTTATGGGATTTGGTTCTCGACCGACACTACAGCTGAAATCACTGGTTTTTCTGATGCCGACTGGGCAGGGTGTGCTGATGATCGTAAGAGCACATCTGGGGGGTGTTTTTACCTTGGGAATAATTTGGTTGCCTGGCATAGCAAAAAGCAAAATGCCATTTCTCTTTCGACAGCTGAGGCTGAGTACATTGTTGTAGGGAGTTGTTATGCACAAATGCTGTGGATGAAACAAATGCTTCATGATTATGGAATTGACCAGAACACTCTCACTCTTTTCTATGATAACACAAGTGCCATTAACATTTCTAAAAATCCTATCCAACACTCTCCCACCAAACACATTGACATTCATCATCATTTTATCCGAGAGTTAGTGGAAGAAGGCCTTATTGTTCTTGAACATGTACCCACTGAGCATTAAAAAGCTGATATTTTTACAAAACCCCTTGATCTTCTTAGGTTTGAGTTCCTTAGAAAGACCTTGGGTGTAGTGCACAGTTACTAGGGTATTACCTATTACTTGAGGAGGTGTGAGTGATTGCTTTTATGTGTACTTGGGTGCTATAATCTCATTCTCATTGATTCCTATTATCCCTGCATTTAGACTCATATGAACACCTCTCATGCTGCTTGCTAGATTTCATTTTTCTTTGTTCATAGCTCATTCTGAATGCCCATACTCATTAACTTCATGATCTCATTCTGTACACATTTTTGAGATAAACTGTTGCAGGGATTTCCGCACAAGTGATCAAAGTTCTCTATGGACCACTAATAGTGTATCTTTTACATTATTGGAGGAATTGACCTATACCGGTATATCATGGGTGATGTTGAGCCTCTTAACCATCTACCATCATTTTTCACTTTCACAGTTCCTCCCTCAGTTCATTGAAAACCGGGCATTAGGAAAATGCTACCTCAGAGGCACCAACCAGGCCATCCTTTCTGATTTCATACTTCTCTGGTTTGGTCTCCATACTCTTGAGCGTGCAAGCCACTAGTGAGTGTTTGTAGAAAAGAAAGTCACAAAATATATATAAAAAGGAGGGGGGGGGGGGGGGGACTCATTGATTGAGGGGGGAGCCTTCGCGTTTACTTAGCAAATATCCCTTGATTCCTAGTGGTTTGACTTTTCTCTGTGATGTTTCGTTACTCTTGTCGGCGGTCCAACTATCCGATCACTACGAGGATTAACTCTAGCTCTGTGGCTTCTCAAGGATTGCACACACACACATTCATTATATGAGCTCTCATGTCTGCTTTTGAGTTGTGCATTCTCATGTAGCTTATGATCATTGATCAATTTTTATCAGATTTGCTTATGATTTTGTGGTTCATAATGTCAAAATTTGCGAGTTTGTAGGCTTCATGGTGTGTGGATTATCTTATCTTAGTATCACATACTTGCAATTGTGCTCACTTCCTTTTGTTTCAGGCCCCACTTAGCGTGAGCTGGTTTTAACTGCTCAGAAAGGTGGTTTTTTGGTCCTTGGTGTTTTTCTTATCCGCTCGAGCAGACATCATAGCACTCGAGTGCGTTTTCACTCTATCTAGCATTTCTGCAGCATGCACGAGATTCTGAGGGCAGTGTTTTAATGCTCAAGCATCCTTTTCTTAGATTGAGTGGAGGAACGCACATAATTGAATCCGCTCGAGCGTTGAGTCTCCCACTCGAGCAGCATGCCCTAGTATAAATTCTTTCCCCGTCGTTTCAGACTCAATTTTTTCCCCTTTTTTTGTGATTCTCTCTCTCTCTCTCTCTCCCCTAGGGCTTTGTTGCGACTTCTTTGGACTTTGATTTGGACATCCTCCTTCGATTCCCTCCATTGATTCATCCTTGGTAAGTCTTTCATTTCCTTATTTTTATTTTTTTCATTTTTTTCCCTTGCTTTGTCCTTCTTTCGAACTGTTTGGAGTTTGTTTTAGGTGTTTATTCTTTTGGGTTGGTTTGTACTCAGTTCCTAGTTCTATCACTTGATTCACCAACTTTCACCGAGTTTATTAGGCTTGTTAAGTGAGGTTGGGTATGTTTTGGTCTATGATGCATTTGTTCTCATGCATATCTCTTTGTCAAGTTGTTATTTGTCGTGTGTGCCCCTGTGTTGCTACTGAGTTATTATGATAATTTTGCTTCTTCCGGGATTATGCAATTTACAATTTGGTTTTGCATCTCTGGGTATTGCTTTTATTTCATTGCATTATTGTTTAATTGATTTTTGGTTACTAACGTTTTTTTTTCTTAACTGTTTTGGGTTTGGTGTTGGGGGTGTGTTCAGTTTGATTAGTGTTCATTTTTGACCCTGTGTTAGCTATGTCCACTACCAAACGTAGGAAGTCCATTGCCTCTCACCCTTCATATAACCCTGACTAGGTTTCCCTCCGCCGATAAAGCCAAGTTCTTTCGTGAGTCTTTCTTCTCCAGGACTGTTCATCTTGAGTGGAATGTCCAACCCACCACTTTTGAGTCTATTCACATTTGCCCTTTGTTTGATCCGTTAGGGGGCGACTTAGTTTGTCCTTATTCGGCCACCAAAATCTTGATTGGGTCCGCGAGTTTTATTGTAACATTGAGGGTATTGATGATATTGGCCCTTCTTTCTAGACATGTGTAACGCCCCAACATCCGAACCGTTAAATATGTACAATAATGCAACACAAGTAGGATAGATAACCAAAACATCTTAATATACATATATAACCAGAGTTAATATCACAGGTAATTCATGTATGTTCCATTACAGGATTACCAAAACATTGCCAAACCAAAAGTCAAAAGGAAAAAAAAAAACTAGTCTAAGTCTTCAAATGAACCACAACTCTAACACTTCATCTTATTTGCCTTCAAAATAACCTTCACTATTGTAAACTGCTTCATTACCTGGCATGACACGCCATGAGCTTGGAATGCCCAGTAAAAATACACACACCCCCACATCTTCTATCAATCAATCAATCAACCATACACAGAACAAATTGGGTAACATAATTTACAATATTACAACAAGGTTCTATGAATTAGTAGTTAGACTAGACGACTAGAATCCCCCAAAGAGATCCTTCTACCCAACCACAAGGATTGAACACCGAACTAGTCAGAACTCCCCTTTTTGCTGATTTGCAGACCTTACCATCTACGCCCACCTCCCGGTTATTTACCGGTCAATGACATTGATGGACCTCAAAAGGGACGGCCAAACAAGTGGGCTCGCTTACACCCAAATCGTGCCTAGGGCTCGCTTACACCTTGCACATACCATACCAAACCATGCCTAGGGCTCACTTAAACCCTGCACATACCATACCAAAGGGCTCGCTTACACCCTGAAACCACCGCATAGAGTCTGAATGCATCCGTGTCAACCTAAGAGCTTGCTTAGATCGGTTGCGCAAGAGTTAACCCATTTGGTTTTAATTCCATTCACATGTTTATTACATAAATCATTCTGAAGCACAAGGGTGAACGTCACCCATTACCAACCCCTTTCCCTTTCCCATTTATTAGATCTTTTGCCAAGCAAGCCAGTCACATTCGGTAATTTGATAATATAAAAGAGCATGAGACAAACATAAGAAATGAAATATAGCCCATGATAATCATACATAGGTATGGTAAGGCAAGCAAATAACATTAGGCATGCTTTAAAATACTTAGAGACAAACAACACAACAAAACACCATTTCCAGCACTGTTCGGTTCTGTAGGGCTAACAAGAGTGCTTTGGGAAAAATACTTCTAGGTCAAATTAGAGGCTGAAATTGCACAGAAATAATAATTAACCTGTCTAGTTTCAATTCCAATTCACAGAATGTGCATAGCACCACCAGAAATTCATCTACAAGCTATATTCGAAAACCTGTCTAGATTTGTCACCCGTTGGGAAAACTAGCTTGCCTCTCAATCTACCCAATGATTTTCACCCAAATAAATTCCATTGAAAAGAGGACTCAAAATAATAAATTTGTATAAAAGAACCAACCTAAGATGATATTTTTGGAATTTTATAAAATTGCAAGAAGTGGACTGTTTTTCAGAGACTCGGGACTAGATTTTTAAACAAAGGATCCAAGCCCTAAAAACACACAATTAGGGGCTAATAAAATTACCACAAGCTCTAAACACACCAAATAGCCTACAGTAAATTCAGATTGAAGAAATAAATGAAGTTGATATTTCTTTTAAATTAGAGAAGTTACAGCAGTGCCTAATTTGATAAATTTGTAAGGCAAAGTCACTAAATCAAACCCACACTCTTATATACATCAAAAACCTTATTTTCCATTAATATGCAACACAAGAGGGCATCTAACAATGATGGGATGGTGAAAGAATTGGAGAAGACAAGGGGAAGAAGTGTCCTTACCTTGACTCAAGAAGGCACCCTTTTTCTTCCTTTTCTTTTTTTCTTCTTCTCTACCTCTCCCTAATCACACTCTCCTTCTCTCACCCTCTCCTTGGCTGTTGATATATGTGTATGTGTGGAATTGAGACAAGGCTCTCAATTTATAGGAGATAAGCTTGGGTCCTAACTTAATGATTAAGGAAGGCCTAAATATCTAGATATTTTTTTATTTTGTTTTTCAACCAATTTTCCATCAAACTATTATTTATCACACCTATGTACATATTCAAATAAATAATAATATTCTATTCAAATAAATAATAAATATTCAAATAAATAATAAATGAAAGAACAACAAAAACAAAAATAGAAATAAAGATAAAATGTATGAATTGATTTAGAAACTAGGAGGTAAATAAATAAAAACCAAGTTTTAGGGTATTTCCAATTATAAAGTTGTGTTCTATGATTTAATTATGATAATATACAGGAAAATTATCCTGTATTGGGCCACTTCGCAGATTTTTACGAAACTAGAGCCTAAAATGCTATTAACCTAAGTCTCAGGGTTACACATGTAATTACCCAAATTTAGGATCTCTACAACATGGATTCGTTCTAAGTCTATCTCTGTTACACCTGATCTTATTAGAGAGCTCTTAGGTATTGACTGTGTTTTTCTGGAGCACTATCCTTTTCCAGTCCACCCCATATGTGATTTCAACGAGGTGGGTGCTGCCTTGTGTGGTGCGCCTCGTAATTGGGTCAAGGGCACTTTGATTAAACAGTTTGAACTCCTTCCCGAGTTTCGTCTGCTTAATCTTATTGTCTGTGCAAATATAATAGTCACCACTCATTCTTCTGAAATCAATCAAGAACAAGGGTTTGTTCTTTTCTGCATTGCTCGTCATCTCTCCATTAATCTAGCCACCCTCATTCTTTGCAAGATGATTACAGTTTTTGGAAACAAGCAATTAGGACTACCCTATGGTTGTTTAATCAACAGTTTTTTTTTTTTTTTTTGTCTCGGCTTGATGTTCCGGTCTTTGAGGACGACGAGTATGCCTCCCTTATTAAACCCTTCACTAAGAAGACTGTTTCTCAGAGTCGGGCACATGTCAAGGGGGAGTCTTCTAGGGTTGAAACTTCTACAGGTGTTGAGGATATTCTAGCCGAGAAGGCGGAGATTGATGCAGTGACAACTGGTGCAGAGGAGGCTGATGTTCATTCCCGGACGTTTCGTGTCAAGCTTCACCATTTTGAGGAGACTGTGACTCAGTGGTTGGATCTTCTGGATGCCCGTCTTGATGCCTTTGATGGCCTTATTGGACATTTGGAGCAGTCTGTCGTCCAGACTACTACTCAGCTTGCTCAGATTATCTCCTTGCTTCAGCTACAGCAGCCTCATCTTCCTCTAGCTGATACTTGACTGTGGTTTTTTTTTTCTTGGATTGTTTTTCCTGACTCCCAGCCAAAAGGAGGGAGAATTTTTGGTATATATAGTTGTGGTACAGTTGGTTATCTTGTTTTGGATACTTTATTTTTTTTTGGATATAACTGCTACAATTGTTTGTTTAGTGGGCTTTCATATATCTCATATACATTTGTTGTCTTTTATCATCTTATGGAGTTCCACAGTTTTGTTTTTTTAATGGTATGTTGCTCGCTGTTTCACAAGTGGATGGTACAATGATTTTTGTGATGGATGGTTCTACATTGTTCAAAGTTTTTCTTTATCAGATCAGCATAGCTTTTGTGGTAACAGTGTTGTTTTTGTCCGATAGGGTGTGTTCGTAAGTGTGTCTAGTGTGTGTTTTTAGGAAAAATTGTTAGTAAAGTTTTATTCAGGAATTGACAAAATGTGGGAGATTTTTAGGTCCCTAGCTGCCAAATCCGCGAACAAACTTGATTCAATAGAGTTGTAATTTTTGCCTTTGTTTTGGTCTTCCTGCTCGAGCGGGAACATTTGCGCTCGAGCGGAGTTTGCACTGTCTCAGTAGTTAGGCTTGTCTGCACAAATACTGAGAAGTGTGTTTTCACGCTTGAGCATGAGTTCGAGCGCTCGAGTGTGAGACCTGTTTAATCGCACGCGTTTTAGAGACTCCACTCAAGTGGCAAGTTCTGTGCTCGAGCGGGGAACGCGGCCCCTGTTTTCTATATATATGTGTTTAAGTCTTTTTTTTAGGGAAAAACTCCTAGATCTGTTTTGGGAGCTCTAGGGTTTTGTTTTGGGGCTAGTTTGATAGTTTTCCTTTGATGCATGCTTGAGTGTTATACTTACATGGTTGGATAATATACATCAAAGGGTTGTTTGTGCGATCTTCATCAAGAGTGTTCTTCTTCGGTGGAATCCAGAGATTCAAGCGTGGAGTGTCGAAGGAGTTTGATGCTTTACGCAGTCGTTTATTCGACAATGGATGTTGTGGATTTAACATCATCCTAATCAATTCCGAGATGAAAGTTGTGGTGAAAGATATACAGAAGATTTGAAGACAAATTGAAAGCGCTTGGGTAATTTGTTTGGTATCTTTGTAATCTTTCTTTCTTCAGTAGTAGATTGATTTGTGGCGTTTTGCCTGTGGGTTTTTTTTATCACAATTGGAGGTGCTCCAATTGTGATTTTTTCCACGTAAAAATCGTTTGTGTCAATTTATTGTTTTAGAAACAACAATCTAAATCACATTTGTATGTGCTTGATGATTTAGATTGTTAATTTTAGTTATTTGGGAATTGGTATAATTAATTCTTGATCTAATCATGAATCACTTAGGTTTTTCAAGCAGGGGGTGAGCAACCACTAGCTCACCAAACAATCTCATATTAAAACATTAGAAGATATGCGGGTACAAATATACTCATACATATACGTGAAATCATATCATGTCAAAACCATATGATTCTATTACATAATCTCTTAAATCTAATTTATTTAATCAACCACAACTAGTTAACTTAAATAAATAAGCATGCCTCAAATGCAACATGACATCCTTTTCAATTCATTCAATTACCCATTTGTCAATTGAATCAAATAATTAAACAATTCATAATGACATCTAACAAAGCATTAAATACATTTTATACAGTCTTATGAGATGAATGCATATGCCATGTCATGCTCAAAATATTTTTTTCATCTTTTGAAAATCTTATGCACAATGCCAATTTGAAAACACAATAATCCAACAATTTCAATAAAATTCTAAGGTGGTAAATACGACTCAGGTAATTCCTAGGTTGATGTCTGCAAGTAGGCATATCAAGCACTACCAAATCCCCCTTTACCGGTCTCTCACCGGAAGGCACGTGGTAGCTCCTCCGCGCGTGTTTTCGATCTTTCACTATGGACACTCACGCCAACTTAAACCAACATCAAACTACATTCCCTATTCGGACTTACCAACGTATTTACCTAAAACAGATCCAAATGATCTTGTTTCCCAAAAACAATTCCTTTATCAAAATAGTAGTTTTCAATTACAATTCAAAATCCATGATAACAATGAAATGAAATGGCAATGCAATATGTAACAATGCATTAAGATAGTTCCAATTTCAATTCCACCACACAATGTTTCATTGTGATCAAATTCCATATATCTATCAATGTAATATCATGATACAATTCCAACAGATAATATAATAATGTCAATGTTCATGTATTTACCACATGTAAATCAACAATTTCAAACTTGGTCTTTTCAAGACAATTAAACAACATTCTTTATACACAACAAAACTTCCAAAATCGAACATTTTCTTATCTTTCCAAGAATCTCATTTAAATACGAACATGGAAATCCTCTACCGGTTACCAAAATCAAAACTTTTAAACAATAGGTTCATCATTAGCAATAACATATAACACCAAGGCGAGTTCAAAGTTTCATCAATTTCTAATTCACATACTTTATCAATGAAATATAATTACAATCTTTCCAAAAACTCATCCCCTTCCCAAACATTAAATAGAATCAAATTCCCATTTTTCTCATGCAAGTGAAATCTCGGGATCTTCAAGTTCAATCATAATTTTCAATAAGCATAAGTGAATATCCCAACACTTAACCAATTATACCAAAATCTTCTCTTGACTATAATTATAAAATATAACACGAGTGTTCACTTTCCAATTATCAACATCCACCCCATCGAATTAAACCAAGGAAAAATAATTAATAAATAAAAGTTTTGATAACTCATTTTTGTTTTAATCCAATTCATCCATTTACTCCAAACAAGCTAAAAATCACATTATATTCTTTTCTTGTCAAAAACCGCCAAACAATTCAAATATCTCTTAAAAATTTTGAAATATGAAATTATTATTATAACATTACTTAACTACTAAAACTAGAAACCCAATACCATACCGCATCAACTTAATCTCGTTTATTTCTCCAAATCTCATACTTGGTCTACTTCGTCACTTTCAATCTCATAATATTAAAGTTAGGAATTTAAATCCAATAACACCCCTTTAATTACGAAAGATTTAAAATATTAACCAAACTAATTTAATTCATCAAATTAATAAGTTCATTATATTCACCATCTTCCAAATTAATAACACCAACTTAACCTCACATGTCTCATCCCTCAAATATAACTATATTTTAATATAACCATTTTTCATGCCAAGCTACTTAAAGAGGTAAATTTTTCCCAAATTCTCTTCCAATAACAATTTCACAACTTTTTCTAAAATTACCTAACCAACATGATATTTACCTTAAAAGTCATGAAATATGCCAAAGAGTAACATTTTCAAGGTTATGAGTTCAAAAGTCCACACTTCACATTTTTCATTTTCACAAAAAAATGAACACAAATTAATCATCAACATATCACTTTCCATGAAGTTTCATGAATATAACACTTTTAAAGTTTTTAATCTCAAAACAACTCTATAATCCCAACTTAACAATCTACACAATATTCCTCAATATCAATTTATTTTTCTCAAAAATAAATTCCAAATCAAAGATAAAAAAAAATAAAATATTTCAACTTTATATTTCTCAACATAAATCATCTAATCATAATATGATGTAGATACAATCCATACAACTATTAAAATTAAAATTTTGGATTTTTAGAAAAAAAAATTTCAACACAAGGTGATCTTCTCAAACTAATCTCAAAATACCAACATTCTTAACATTTCAACATAAGTTTTCTTCCAAAAATTACCAAACAAAAATTTGAAAATATATACATATATATATATGCAATACCTCTTAAAATGACATATTTTCTTAAAATAACCCTAACATAACTTTAATGTAATAATATGAAAAAAATCCCTACCTCAAATATGAAGAAAAACAAATTTGAAAATGCAAACATTGCCCGATCATGGATCCGAGACTACCATTGCGAAGATCACAACGAGCTCTCCGACTTTCATTTACAACACTTTTGTAAAATCTCACTTTAAAGACTTCCACTCTAAGCTCAAAGCTTAAGCCAACAATGGAGGAAGAGAGAGAGAGAGACACGCTGGGAGAGAGAGAGAGAGCCGAGCTCTCTACTCAACCCAAAATGAAAAGAAAGAAAAGGAAAGAGGGGGGAAACAACCCCACGTGGGTTTGTTTTCCCAATAATGAGTTTTTCAAAAAAAAGATATTTTTTAAAAATACCTTCAAATTTTATAATATAAATTATAAAATGATATAATTTAAATTATAAAATGATATAATTTTTCTAACCACAAAATATAATATTGTTGTACATCACAAAATATAATATTTTGTTCACTACGAAATATACACATTTTCATTCTTTATAAAATATATAATTTTTCGTCATATGGTACCCACCATAAATTCAATTTTCAAATATTTATTATAATCCCATATAATAAATAATAATAACTTACCAATCACATAATTAAAAGGGACCAAATAATTAAACATGAATCATAAACAAATTTAAATTAAATTGATTCTAAGTCATGGGTCTCACCCATAAGCATTACATAGTCCAATTATATACCAAAATAGACCCAACAAATTTATCTCAAATCATGGTCCAAACACCCAACACTCAATTTCAAATTCTACTATAAATTAAACTGAACACCAATCAGTCTGCGAATTTTCATAAAATAAATATTCACCATTAAATTCCAAAATTCTTATCCAACATGCTAGACTCTTATAAGAACAACATAATAAAATTTTTATAATTTCTGAGATCTAAATTTTATATTTTAAAAAAAAAAAGTTTATTACAAAATTGAACAATTTTCGCACATAACTTTACACAACACTTCAATCCAAATATTACTCAATTAATTTATACACTGACTATAAATTTATTTATTTATTTTATTTATTTTTTGGGTCATTACATAAAAACTATTTCTACAAATATTATACTCACCTATATTATCTATAGACAAGAAAAAGCTAACATAATACCCATTTGGATTGAAAGAGTAACATGACTTCCATTCGCATTATACTTATGATGTTTTTGGTTTATGAATTTGAGAAGGGATTTGAAAAGAGAAAATAAAAATTTAGGTGAAATATGTGTAAAATATAACTACATTTTACCTATATTTGACACTTTTTTTTTTTCAAATCACTTCTCAAATTCATAAACTGAACACAATTTTAAAAATATTTGTATTGAAATTGTAAAGCAACCCCCACGTACGAAGCGCGTGGGTGGCCAACTAATCTATAACCTATATATAAAAGAACAGAAGCAAGCACCTCTTTTTCATTCTAACGCTGGTTATATCTAACACATGGAATTACCAGAAATGCCTATCAAGTGTTCACAATATTACCTTTGGCCTTAAGAATTCACTCACGTGTCATTTGCAACTCTTTTTCCCAATTTTCTGGTTTACGTCTCTTCTTGGCCATGCGCCGTTTGAGTGAGGTAGGTGTACGTGTCTTTTGCTAAGTATTGCAACAGAACTGGGTGCAATCATCTCTCCCTCCTAGAATTTTCTTGTGTTCGGTAGATCAAATTGCAATAAAACGATTCTCTCTCAGTCAAAGACAAACACATATATGTATATACTTTGTTCTGTTTCACTTCCTATCTTGGTTTAGCTTCGTTGTTTCTAGGTTCATAAATTACAGCCCAAACTCCACAATTTGGTATGTAATTCAGTGGTTTTCTACTCCTTTTTCTACTATCTATGGTTACACTGATATCTTATTTGCATGCCTCTATTCTCATGGGTGCTTGTCAATGCATACACAAATTAGGCACACCACCTGTTTGACAATATGCCTGAATATACAGACCTAAAAATTAGAGGCTTCCTTAATTGAAACTTGCATTGAAAATGGGTGAATGCTCATAAAAGAGAACTTATGAGCTGCTGTTGGAGAGAAGATATAGACAAATATATATATAGCACGTTATTCTAAGAGAGATTGTCCTACGAAGCGGTGGAATTTATCTTTCAACATGTGGCTCTTGCATGTTCTGCGCCTTCTACGTCGTATGAAAGAAATTGCACCGATATACCTATTCCATGTGATTGTAAGAGAAGAGGCAAAGTTCATCTCTAATACGTGGTTGTGGTTTTCTGTTAAAATTTGCAGATACAGATTCCAAATGCTCAGAATTGGTTGGACCTCCAGTTTGGACAAACGGTGTTTTCATGTGCTTTGTATGAGATGTTAAGATGTGGAGGATCCTATATATATATGGCTCTTGTTTCTACCATTGGTGTCATCTGCAACAAACAAAATACCTGGTATGTTCTTCTTCTTTGTCTGATTCTATCTTCAATGTTGTATTTTGTTTGGTTTTTTTGCTATAGATTCATGCTCTTGTTTTATTCACTGTGTGTTCCCTTCAAAATCTGCCTACTATGTGTTTGAAAATATGTCTACACAAGATATTCATGTCTTTGCCTCCGTAAATTGTCCACAAAGTGCTTGTGAATATGTCTATACCAAAAATTTAGTTGTGTTGCCATATCTCATCTCTCCGCATAGATACAAATACAAAACCATGAAAAATAAATAAATAAATTCCAGTCCTTGGGTATTTATAGGAGGCAAAACCATACTGTCATGCTAGAAAAAAATTGTTTTTGTTCTGATGTCCATGCACTTGCAAGATGTTCAAGTATCTTCAGAACAAGAGCACACACGCACACACACACACATAAAGGCAGCAATTTATTTTATTCGGAGTTTATGTAGAAAGTTACTATTGTGATTGGGCCTTAAATCCACCAGGAATTCCAAACAAATTCTTAAGACATTCAAAAGCTTTCATTAATATTCTTGATTTATAATCTACTTGACAATAAATAAATCGAACAAAGAACCAAAGATCCAAAATGTAATGAATTTTCTAACACTTTTGAACCAAAAATTCAATTGTTTGGCCATATCTCATTCCATGAGAACAGATACAAATACAAAAAGATTAAAAAAAAAAAAACATAATAAATCAGCCCTTATGTATTTATAGTAGGCAAAACATATTATGCTAAAAAAAAAAAAAAAATTGTTCTGATCTTCATACACTTACAAGATGTTCAAGTATTTTTTTTTTTTTTTTTTTAAAAAAGGGCTCCAATTTATTTTATTGGGTGTGTAAGTAGAAATTAAATATTGACATTGGGTCTTCAAATCCAGGAATTCCAAACAGATTCTTAAAATCCAAAAGCTTCCATTAATATTTAGGTTGATCATTAAGGTTGTAGATGACATTCAAATAGTTGAATTCCAATTAGTCAAAGAAGCACTTCAGAAGTTTGTCTGATCAATAAAAGAAATTTAAAAAAAAAAGGAAAAGAAAGAAAAATTCTCAAATCAAAGAGAGTTTTCAAGGAAAAATTGACCTAGATGAATTTACCAATGAATCAATCCATTCATTGTATTTGACAAATAAATCATTACAATTTAATAGGTCCAACAATATTGTCTAGCAATCATTCTGAACACCCAATGACACATAACATGTCACATATGACACCATAATGAAGTTTCATATTAGTTTTTCTAAGCAATTTCCCTATGAGAGAGGATTTGAAATAAAAATATCATATCAAACTTCTTGCCTAAAGCACAAGATAAAATGTAGAACAGTAGAAAATTAAACAAAGGGAAACAGGCTCTTGGTCATGATTCATGAAGACCTAATGTTGACACCTCCTATATAATAAAGAAAACACACATTATGGAGAAAAGCAAGACAATGAACTTCACATATCATACAGTCATGTCTTCTCAATTAATGCACTCAAAACTGTTTATTTGAACTTCACATATCATGAACTCTCAATATGCTAGATGCATGATATTTGATGAGATTTACCTTTGGCTACATGGGTAGATGTTGTGTAGATTCAATAGCCAATTCAAATGTTAATTAAGAATGTTATTTTTTTTTTCTCTTGTTAAGAAAATAAGATAAGTTAGAATTCAAGCTGATATAAATTGTGGATTTAATTATTTAAAATGAATGGGTGGTTGTTTAGCTTGAAACAACAATGTGGGAGTTTTCATTGTCTTTTACATTTAGGAATGTACATAGCAATGAGTGGATAGACTGCAATAGAATAAATTAACAATAGCCCCTTTTCTCCCACCTTCTTAAAGGCAAAAAGAAATTCCTTGAGTAGCATCAATCATTATAATGGTAAATTGAAAAAAGAAAAAAGTAATCACAATTTAAAATGTAATAACATGCATACAAAAAAAAAAAAAAATTGAAAAAAGAAAAAAAGAAGATAGATGTAGAGAAAAATAAGAGAGAAATGAGAGAGATACAAATAATTATAAGAGAATATTTTGATAAAATTAAACATTTATAATGGTAAATTCTAAGGAATTTATTAAAAAGAAAGAGAAAAGAAAGATGAGAAATAAACATTCTGCAATATATTTGAAAATTTTTCTAATTAGAGGTAAAAATGTAATTTCGAAAAAATGAGGGGGACACGTGCCCCCCAGACCCTATGTAACATATTATTATCTTGATTAAACAAAAAAAAAAAAAAAACACATTATTGTCTTGTTCTTCATAATGTTAAGCATTAGCAACTATCAATTTAATTATCATTTTTTACTTTGTTTTCCTCTATTTTTGTTTCCTTTTCTAAGGGGTTTTTTTTGTTTGTTTTTGGGTGGAGTGGGATGCAATGGTGTTGGGGTGGAAATGTTGTTCTTTATCTGATTAGGCTTATATGATTGCCACATCTATATTGTTCATTATCCACAGCTTCTAAATTGAAATATATAATGTATCATTGAATTCCCCCCTATTAACTGGCTTCTTCTTCTTCTTCTTCTTCTTCTTCTTCTTCTTCTTCTTCTTCTTCTGTGTGTGTGTGTAGATCATATTGCATCTATATATGTTTTCCTTGTGTTGCTTACAATTTCTGTTGATTATTTTTTTTATGTTTGTTATAAGAATTCCAAGTTCTGTTCCCTACTCTTTGTTTGGTTTGGATTGATTCTTTAATGCTAGGTTGATCCTTTATTATATAAATCGTGTTTAAATTTCCTAATGGAGCTACAAAATTAATACTTACCCTTCTTGGGTTGATGCTAATATAGTGGATGTTTCAACAGGTAATGATGATGAAAAGGTCGCAATAGGGCTACTTGATGATTTGAAAGGTTAGTTTGGTTTTGTAATCTTCTAGCACTGAAATTTTTCTTGATTAACAAGAGTGTTTGGTCTTATCTGTTTCACTGCTGTTGCTTTGTCTTGCATATCCATGCTCATGAAATTGTGCATGTTTAGTGGTAGTTGGTTCAGATCAAGCAGCATCAGAAAGTAGTATTCCTTTGTCTCCCCAGTGGCTTTATGCTAAATCAAGTGAGACTAAGATGGTGAGTTCTATAAGATTTGATAATTGTAGTTCTGCTTTTAACTTAACAATAACCTTTGATTCCTCTGTTCTGTAAACCATTTTATATATCTATAAAGGTACGGGATATACTAATTTGATGAGATTATTTATATGGAGACCTTCTAAACTATCACTTTGCCCCCTCAATTAGGGACAAATAATGTACATCAAAATTCGAAACATTGAGAAACAATTTCCTCTACAATGGAGTTCAAGGTTCTGAAAAGCGGTTGCGGTCGCCGTAACGGTAGCGGTGACGCGGTTGCGGTTGCAGGGTGTAAAGGCCGTAGTGTAACGGTTGCGGTAACCGGAACTGTGAATTTTTTTATTTTTCGCACAATTTGAAAAAAACTTACCGATACGCATATTTTTTTTCCATGATTATATTTATTGGGTTAAAAATAAATATTGATCAATTTTTGTAAATTTTTAAATATGATCCAATATATTTCATATTTTTAAATCACTATAAACTGAGTTTTTTACATTTTATTTTAATAATTAATGACTTTATATTTTACAAAAAATCAAACACTAACTATTATATATAAGATAAATAATAACAAAAGTAAGAGAATAAATAAGAGCCTAAATATATATATACATATTTTAACAAGCCAAATAGATAATGACAACACTTATTATTATTATTATTATTATTTACAAACAATATAGAGATAGACACACACAAACAAAATGGTTTAGTGATAGCAGCTGAATAGAATAGTATAGGTCTTATAGTTTTAACAAATTAATAACATGTTCTTCATCTTCCCTCTTCTCTCTCTCTATCTCTTGCTCCTCTATTTTCTCTCTTTATCTTCCCTCTTCTCTCTATCCCTCTTCCCCCATTTTCAGTTTTTTTTTGTGTATTTTTTCGCAAGAAACAGTTTGGAACTGTTACGTAACGGTGCGTAACAGGCCGTTACGGCTGTTACGGCACCATTATGACCGCTACGGTAGCCGCTACGGCCGACACACTTGTGAATCTCAATCACACTGCAAAAGCGGCCGTAACGGGTGGCGGTAACCGCCAAAACCGTTACGCAACGGTTGCGGCCGCTTTTTAAAACCTTGATGGAGTTCAAGCTCAAAAATCTCACCTCATTGTAGATTACTAGCATACTAGCATGTATAATTAAGATAGCCAATGTATTCACTTTATTTTTGCCTATGAATGATCCACAATTCTTAAATCATGTTCTCTGGTTCGATATTTGACCAATTTTGCTTGTCATTTTAATTCCTAAAATAAAGTTTATAGAATTTAATGGCCATTTACCCTGTCTTTGCCTCTGTCTATTATTCCTAGTTAATGATAACACAATCACCACGGCTTTATTCCTAGCCAATAATGGCGCGACCCCCACGCGCCCAACTAGTATCTAGCAGATCTTTGAAAGTTGTTGGTCTAATCAATGGCCAAATCAACACACAAAGTCTTCAACAACTTCAATCTTGTAGTCTGAACAAAATCACTATACAGTTTTTATCACTTGTATGGACATTTTTGCATCAGGTCTAGGTTTTCAATTATTGATTAGACCCATCACAGTGAAGACCTTCACAGTCAAGTAAATCACGATGAACCGTAAGCTGAGGAGAACTAGAATGGTTCATTTCTCTCTCTCTCTCTCTCTCTCTCTCTCTCTCTCTCTCTCTCTCTCTCTCTCTCATTTGAGGGATGGTAAATTTGAAGCAGGGAGTTGCCGGTGAAGGGTTGGGTTGGTGGATCTAAGAGATGGGGTAGCAGAGAGAGTTGGAGATGGTGGAGCTGAACGAAAGGGTGACGGTTGAAGGCCACAGGTGGTGACTATTTGTCGACGCTAGTGGAAAAAGAAGAAAAAGGGAAAAGGGGAAGGCGAGAGGGTTTTGATATAATGTGTTGAAGTTAATGATAGGGTTAATTATACTAATAGTCCCTATAGTTTAGGACTTGTGTCACTTTGGTCCCTGACTTTTCAATTGTGACACATTTGACCATGAATTTTGAATCTTGTTCCAAATAAGGACAATTGAAAATATTATTAGATTTTTCAAAGGTAAAATCATCAATTTGATAAAATATAAACTAATTTGACAAAAATAAATGTCAAAAAAATATTTTTAATTTTTTTAAAATTATTTTTATCCACCAATGATAAAATTATGTAAAATTAATAAAAATTACATGATTAATTTTTTAAAATTAATTTTACATGATCATCATCCAAACCCATAATAAAAATTAATTTGGTAAAAAAAAAAATAAATGTCCAAAAGATTTATCAATTTTACATAATTTTATTTTTAGTAGGTAAAAATAATTTTTAAAAATTCAAAAATATTTGCTTGACATTTATTTTTGTCAAATTAGTTTATATTTTATCAAATTCACAATTTTACCCTTGAAAAATCTGATTATATATTCAATTGTCCTTATTTGAAACAAGATTCAAAATTTAGGGTCAAATGTGTCACAATTGAAAAGTCAGGGACCAAAGTGACACAAGCCCCAAACTATAGAGACCATTTGTGTAATTTGCCCTTAATGATAAGTATATGATGAATAGTTCTGATGTAACAGATGATACATATGGTGGTATTGATATGGTGTGATCATGTTTAAATATCAGATTAATAAATAAGTGAATGAAAATGTACTACATGTGTATTATTTTATTTTATTTTATTTTTATTTTTTATTTTGTATCTATTAAACAAATTAACAAAGATAGACGTATGGTTAACATTAATATGAAATAAGAAATTTTGGATTTAAATTGATGCAATTGAAATCTTGAGATTTAATTTGAAAAACACTAAAAATCCTGGAGTTTTTTTTTTTGTAATTTATCCAAAATTATTTGATGCTTTCAAAATTTTCTGTATAATTGAGTATTAAAAATTCATTTTTAATTTTTAATTTTTAATTTTTTTGTCCTAAAAAATAGAATCATAATTTTTTTTATTTGTTTCATTTATTTCATCAAATTAAAATTTGAAAAATATTTAAAAAAATTTAACTAAATATTTTCATAAATCAATGCCACTTGAATTTTTAAATATTTTTCAAACATTTTGAAGTTTCTTGTTAAGTTGTGTTTATTTTCATGCAGAACATATAATTATGTCTATTTTTAAAATACATGTTAACAAAATTCTATTTTGATGATTACTTAAATTTTCATGCGACTTTGATTTATGAAACATATTAAGTGGGCGTAATCATAAAGATGCTAATGCCCCAAACAAAGAAGAATAGATTGGCCTCACAAAATTCATTTTGAAAATGATATTCATATAATTTTATACAAAAATTAATATAAGAATAATATAACACTGATATTCTTATAATTATGAATCATAGTTGAGTATTTTGACTTTCAATGAATGAGTCACAATTTTGCATAAAATTTGTTTAGAAATTATGTTTATATAGTATCATACAATTCATCTATATCCATAGAAATTTCAACCAGTTCATGCCTCAATATAAGATGAATTTTGTTAGCTTGTGTTATCAAAATACATGTTTAAAAAAAATTAAAAATTATACAAATATTAACAAGCTTAAAAAAATTATGCACATGTGGATTGAATGTACAATTTCCTTAAACCTCTTAACATGTCACTAAAAATAACAAAAATTCATAATGCTTGACACAGATTACAAACTTAATCGACTAAAATTAATTATTGTCGAAGACCAATACTTATTTGGGAATTTTTTTTTAAGGTCCTTGGTATTAAGATTTTATAGTATAAAAGATATCCAATATTTTCATAATGTCTAAGGTCCCTCACACATTGATTCAAAGAAATTTCAATTCAGAGAAATTCTCTGAATTTCCCAGAGAAATTCTCCCCAAATTTCTCTAGAGAGTTCTCCAGAGAAATTTGTGAGAAATTCTTTCCAAATTTCTCTAGACTTTCTCTGGATTTTCCTTGCCCATTTTATTGTCAATAAGCAATATTTTGATAAATTTTGAAAAACTAAAACCTGCTTTTGCACTTGGCAAGCTTAACATGTAAGTTTAGAATTGAATGGCTCATTACGATATGCTAATGATAATCAACCACATATAAAAGACAACTGTATATGCAAAAAGATTAGATATGAAAAAGCCTTGGGTTAGTTAGAAACTTGTTATTTGCATTGAACTTTATTAAGGGACATTTAATTCTGATGCCTTAAATATATTACTGACACACACTATTCACCAGTAATAGTTTCTGCTACTATTTTAAAATCATCTCATTCACCACTATTGCTTTTACCATATCCAGAGAAATTCTCTCTGGACTTCCAACTCTCTAGAGAAATTCTCCAAAGAAATTTCTCTAGACTTCCAACTCTCCAGAGAAATTCTCTCCAAATTTCTCTAGACTTCCCACTCTCCAGAGAAAATTCACAAGGCTTCATTATTATTCAGATCTCTTCACTATTTTCTTTAGTTTACAAATCTCTTCAAGCTTACTCTTTTCTCACAATTCATCTATGTATGATATCTCTACCACACTACCTTTGATGAATGCAGCGGTGGTTTCAAACCAGAGAAAATTAAAATTTCTCTGAGTTCAAATTTTTGCAACCTACAACTCAAAAACTAGTACCAATTGTGGAGGTAAATACCAACACTATGACAATCTAATTCACAATCTTTTAAAAATGACTCACAACTAATACTGATCCTACTTCAATAACAAAATTCTAACTTCCATCACTCAACAAAATGCACTTGAAAATTTCTCTTTTATCTCCTTTTATCACATGATTTTAACATCACAGAGAAAATTATTCAAGACAGAGAAGATTGTGTTTTGACTCAGCCAGAGCAAATTGATCAAACCAGAGAAAATTACAGTTCTCTCTTCTCTTCTAGAGAAATTCTAAACCAGAAAAATCCAGAGAAAATTGAACATCATAGAGAAAATTAAACATGGCAGAGAAAATTATTTTTTGACTCATCTAGAGAAAATTGATCAAATCAGAGAAAATTGCAGTTCTCTCTTCTCTGGATTCAAACCAGAGAAATCCAGAGAAAAATGAACATCACAGAGAAAATTAAATATGCTAGAGAAAATTGATCAAACCAAAGAAAATTATAGTTCTCTCTTCTCTTCCAACTCCATTTCTCATCTTTTCCAAATTCTCTGGTTTGTTTATAATTATTGCTTCTCTTTTGCTTCTGAATAATAATGAAGCCTTGTGAATGCACCCTGCAATAAATTACAAATTTATAGTGATTTAGTAAACTAAGATCATGTTTGTCCCAAAAATAGTTCAATCAATGATGTCAAGATGCAATCTGTGTATTCCACGTTCCTAGATTAGATTATACAAACTATATTATCAGCCAACACTCACATGACATACTCTAATAGAAGCAGTAAATGCCAGAGTTGTGAGAAGACCACATATTAACAAAACGATCACAACATCTTTGCTAGATATCCACTTCTTTGATGGATCAACATAACCACTGCTGTGAAGATCACTTCCATCATCGGCTTTGATGGTGACAACTATAAAGATCCTCGTCGATCTCCAGCGAATTTCCATGCAAATTTCTGGTACTGAAATTAGATCCATGAGTTGCGGAGAGAAAACTGAAGAAATCGGAGTTGAATCGCTTCAATTCAATGAAGAAATTCAGAGACTAATGGTGGCGCCACTGGAGACCAGCTTTTTCTTCATTGCTCTTCCTTCTCTGGGATGCTTTGAGCTTCGTTTGACGGAGGAGAGAGAGTTGGAGAAGACGATGACGATGATGAACTCCGGTGATGGAGGTAGAGTTCGTCGGAGAGAGAAGCGCAGGGAGAGAAAGAGAGGGAGAGGCAGTTTGATTTGAGGGGTCAAATTTCTTAGTGATATATGGGTATTGGGGGTTGAGGGACCTTAGACATTATTAAATAATATTGTGAATCTCTTCCATTACTAAAAATGGGATAGGAACCTTAGACTAATTTTCCCAACTTATTTTCAAAAGACTGGTCCAATTGCTAGGTTACCTTTCCTTTTTCTATGTGAAAGTGACAAAATTATCCTTCAAGTCAACACTTTTTGAGCGGTCATTTGGCATTAGTTTTTCTTCTTCGTCTTCTTCGTCTTCTTCTTCTTCTTCTTTTTTTTTTTTTTTTTTTTTTGGTAGGAGTTAAAAATTTTAATTTGTTTAGGAAGTTATTAAAAAAATTATTTTTATAAGTACAGAAGTTAATGTTACATTTAACTTTTTTAACCGAGGACAACAATTTAATAGTTTTTTGACTTTTTAAGATTTAAAAAAGTTAATATGTTTAAGAAGTGAAAAAAAATTTAATAAAGAAGTTGATGTAATATTTAATTTTTTTAGCTAATGACAATAATTTAGTAATTTTTTTTTAAAAAAAAATTAACTAAATATTGACTTTTTTTTACTATCTATTAAAACTCCTGGGATTACAATAATTTATTTGTAAAAAAAAATTAGATTGCGAACATTAAGACCATCTCCAACATGTTATTGCCAAAATGTGTGTAAAAAATCAAATTGCAAGTTGTTACTCATCTCATCTAACGATTGAATTTACATGAATTAAAGTGCACTTTACAACACCAGTGGGAAAATTGGAGGATGCTGACAAAAACTGTTAGAATAGTTTAATAAAAATAAAATGGTATTTATGATTCAATGGTTTATTATTTAGTTGTTACAAGATTTATAATTATGCTTAGGTTACAAAATTTATATTGTCATTACAACCATATTATGAGGATTTACTTTAAGATAATTATGATATTAAATATGAATTTAATTGAGAATTAATTATATTTATTCCTGTTATTCTATATATATATGCCATATCTATTAGGAAAATATAATTTTGAGAAAACACAAAAATGGTAGAGGAGATATGTGACTTCAAAAGACAAGAAATTTTAGAGAGAGTCCTATGTATGCTTATATGTACTAGTTGGGAGGAGCACATGTGCTGCATGTGGCATATGAATTAATTTATAAACGAAACACGAGTCTTTATTTGGATTATTTTATCAGATAATCTTATATTAATATATTACTGTGGGCTTTTGTTTTATATTGTGATTTTGTGCTTAGCTTACAATGCTGTAATTGTAGTTGATTTTGCTGGCACTGTTACTTTAAGGTAGAAATAAGTTAAAATATGGGTTTCTCTGGGACGGGCTGCCCATCTCAGGTTAAAATAGTTAACAAAACAAAACATTTTAGCACATCAATTTCTCTATTTTTTTATACGTCTTTTTAAAAAAAAATAATTAAATAGTCAACTAAAATAACCTATTTTCAAACGAGTTTGGTGATCATTTATGGATCGCCAATTCTTTAGAAGTGAAGTTAATCTTTATTATTATTATTATTATTATTATTATTATTATTATTATTATTATTATTGATTTTCTAGACACTTGGTAAATTTACGATTTTTTTTTTTTTGTTGATAATATTAAGCGCAAAACAATAGAATATTAAACATATAAAGAAAATGTCTTGGGTAGTTAAAATTCATTTTGATTGTGATGTGAATTAGACTTAAAATAAATTCATCCAACACTTTTGTGTTTTATTTTTGTGAGTCTAACACCATTATTCCTACCACCTGTAAAAAAAAAAAAAAAAAAACTATTATTCCTTCCTTTTTACATAATCGAACTATTGTGAAAAAAATTATTGAATACAAAATAATACAAAAATTTAATACATTTTTAGTATTTTGTTATACTCAACGATTTTTTAAAAATTTTTGGTACAAATTATATATTTTTTAAGTGCATATTTATTAAGTCGATCTAAAATTAAAAACTCAAAATATATTCAAGAGTCGTCGGCTTTTCTTTATGCATATATGAACGAAAAACGGAAAAAAACAAAAAGGCTGCTACTTGTATAAAACCTAACCTGATAAGTGGGCGGTTTGTCTACGAATTAGAATGGGCTGTTATGTTTTTATCTATTTGTACAACTACTGGGTTGTCAAATAGAGTTGATTGAGAGACAATGCGATCGATTGTTTGGTTCTGAAATTCGAAAAAAAAAAAAAAAAAAAAAAAAAAAAAAAAAAAAAAAAAAAAAAACGAATTGAGGGTACTCAACCCACTATTAGTGGTTTTAACAGAATCACCCACTCAAATTAATTGTGGGTTTGTACTGTTTAGGACATACCTTTGAGTGGTATAAGACCCTTTTCAATCAGTTGATGATATTGACGATATTATTATGTATGATGATGCATATTATAATACAAATAGTATAATACAAATAATATAATTGGACATGAGTCATGAGTCTGAAACAAATAGAACTTGACAACTTCATAAAGTACCAATCACCTTGTTTGGTTTCAATTTTCTAGATTCACTTTTCAAAAAATTGAACTTTTTTGTTTTCCTAATCATCCAAAGTGTTTGATAGTAGATTGTGATGTTTTAAGGTGTTTGGTTATTTTAAGGTGCGTGTTGTTTGAAGGTGTTTGAATTTCAAATGATGTTTGTGGTTGTTTGTGATTTTGTGATATTTAATAAGTTTGTGAGGGTATTTTTGGAATATGTAAAAAGTAGAAAACATGACAATTCTTCACACTTTTATAATAGTAGTAGATAGTAGATTTTCATATTATTTTAGGCAATTATGATTGATTGTTTGGTTCAAACCTCTTGGTGATCATGCATACTAGATGAGGGACGTAATCAACTTGGGTTTTATCTTGAAACTAATTCACTCCGATTATACCTTTTACGCGGGGGGGGGGGGGGGGGGGGAATAGTTTTAGAACAATGACAACATAACTTCCAAAATCTCACGGTTATTATTTTTTTATTATATATATTATTATTTATTGTCATTATTATTATAATCATGCTCAATATCTTTATTTATTATTTTGCTAGACTAACCCAAACTATCTTTTAAGATCTTTGATGGGTTAAACTTTTAAGAATATATGTCTATATAAAGTTGGGAAAGACTATCCTTATAACTATACAAAAAAAAAAAAAATGTTATAACTCTATACATTTTGAGTCATAATTAAAAACAAACAAAAAAATATATATCATAACCAAACACAAAAAAATTATAACAAAATATCTCAAAATAATGACATAACTAAAAAAATTGGTCATAATTTTAAAAAAAATAACATAATTAAAGATGCATATAATATGGAAGTGTGTATAATTATAGTTACATAAGTTCCACTCTCACATAACAATATTCTCAAAGCCATTCAAAGATAGTATATATAGATGTATAGAGAGTGGAAGAATGAAAACATTATTTTTGAACGTTCAAATTATTTACTCTCATTTGGCATAAGGTTATGTGACTAAAATAATCAAAGAAGACAAAATAGACTAAAAAGTCAATGAGACAAAATGTCCCATCTAAACTATAATAATATTTTTTTTTTCACAAAAGTCAAAAAAGCCAAAAAGTTAATCCCAAATGAGACTTTTTAGTCCCAGGTTAAAATAGCCAAAAAGCTAACCCACATCCCAAACTAACCCTATATTAGTTTTATGCTTCATACTAGATTCATTATACTATTTTCAAAGTCTAAAACTTAGTGAAATATATGACTATGAATTGACCTAATAAATCTCTTTAACAAGTGTAATGTTCAGATTTGAATCTTAATACAACCCTTATTTCTCTCTTTTACCCACTTTTTAAAAATTTTTGAAACATGAAGATAGGGTTATCCCCAATTTCTAGAATGAACGAGCCAATAGCCATTCATACCAATCCAAGCAAAAAATCCCTAGAAGAAGAAGATCATCTAATCTGCAGTACGAAAAAGATCAAGAGCAAAGAAAATATAGGGGGAAAGAGACCTGGACACTAGTTCTAAAAATCCCCCCATGACCCGAGTCCAATAGCTCTCCTTAACCCCTATTGAAACACCCCAAATAGCTATACACAGTGAAGTCCCCAAATCCAAAATCCTTTAAAGAAGCTCTAGCTGCTAACAAGAGCAAAGATTTCTACTTTGATGATGCAATGGATGAAATGTCAGCCGATGAAGAGGATGAGGAGGGAGATACTAACATCGAGAATGACCCCTTCCAAAATCAGAATAGTATTCCAAGGATTCGGTTGCCAAAGAAGCTACTGCAACAAATTTACTAACCATGGGCAAATACCCTTATAGTCAGATTGCTCAGCAAAAATATAGGGTACAAAATACTGTGCACAAGAGTGAGAAATCTATGAGGCCTACAAGATGATTTTAATGCAATTGACCTAGGCAACAACTACTTCCTCTTCAAATTCTCTTCTCAGGAGGACTGTACAAGGGTTTATTCTAGAGGTCCATGGGTTATAATGGATCACTACCTAACTGTCCGCAAATGGGAGCTTGACTTCAAGGCATCGGAAGCTTTTGAAACCACAATGGTGGTTTAGGTGCGGTTTCCTGAACTTCTGATAGAATGCTTCCAAGAAAAAGTTTTATATGCTATAGCCAAACAGATCGGCAGAACTTTGAAGATTGATCTCACTGCAGCCATGGCCACAAGAGGAAAATTCGCTAGGGTCTGCATAGAAGTCAATCTTCGCAAGTCTCTATTCTACGCCCTCGATTCATGTTAGGTAAGAAATGTTACAATATCGAGTATGAATCTATTCGTTCTTTCTGTTTTCATTGTGGCAGGGTTGACCATCGAAAAGAATTATGCAAGTACCAAGCAACGAATTCAAAAGCCCAGGAAACCCAATGAATCATCACAACGCCGGAGGGAGGCCAGTTGGCGCATCCGGAAGCAAGGACAAATCTCCAACGGTTGATTTGTCAGATAACGGAAACCTGCAACAGCTGGAGGTAGAAGATGAAACTTATGGGCCATGGATGATGGTAACAAAGAAAGACCGAAGGCCCAATATTACTAAAAATGCCAAAACCAGTGGACCAAGTCAAAGCAACAACAGATTCTCATGTTTGAATACCCCAGTTGAACAAGAGAATGAACAAGGCAGAGGGAAAAAGACAACCCGTATGGGAGTAGAGAATGAACTACATAATTCAAGTCTTGAACTATCCTCTGGTCTTGTAACAGCCCAACAACCCAACCCGAGAATAAAATCCAATATTCCCACTGGACAAGCCAACCCAAAGGTCCCCAATGGACCTCAAACACAAGTAAATCCCCAACTTAGCTCTAACCATAATTCAGTCATTATCCAAACGAAGGAAAAGGACACAATATCCAAAGAAACCAATAACAAGTTGACACATATACCACCCTCTAGGGGTGTCCGCAGTTCGGTTTGGGACAGTTTGCGGTTCGGTTTGGACCTTAGTTGCACGAAGCGGGAGCGGGGGCGGGAGCGGGAGCGGGAGCGGGAGTGGGGGAACGTGGCCACTTAGAGGAGTCGTAAATTAGGAGCACCTATGTATTATTTTTATTAATTATATTTTATTTATTTTAATGAATAATAAATTATGTTAAAATAAATAATAAATAAAACTTATATGTTTTATTTTATAATTTTTTAAAGATTTTTTTATTATATATGATTTAAATAATTTTTTTTAAACAATTAGATGATTTATTATATGTCAAAAAGTTAAGAAATAATTGTTAAAAAAATAAATAATAATTAAAAATTATATTATATGTGATAAAATAAATAATTTTTTATTTTACAAATAAAAATTATATTGTTTATAATAAATTATATTATAATTTATAATTTATAAATTATATATATATTATATGATAAATTATATTATATTTATATTATATCAATGAAAACTGAGAGGGAAAGAGAGAGAGAGAAGATGATAGATCGAGAGAGAGGCAGAGACGCAACAGAGACGAAGAAAGAGAGAGGCAGTGACGAAGAGGAGATCGAGGGTGAGAGAAGCGAGAGAGAGAAAGAGACGAAGACCTAGGGCTTCGAAGAGAGGGACGAAGACTAGGGCTGCGACGGGGAAGTCAAAACAGCAAGATGGAAGTCAGCGACCAGGTACTCTCCTTTCCCTCTCAATAGTGCTCCCTTCTCGCATCAGATCGCGTTTCCCTCTCCTCAGATTCGCGATTCTGCTGCGATTCTTTCTCAGAAGCGCAAAATCGCGCTTTTTCCTCGGAGTCGTCGCCATCTGTGACGATTCCTGCTACTAAGGTTTGGACCCGCCCGCATCTATGCGGTTTGGGAAAAAGTCAACCCGCAACCGCCCGCAATGCGGTTCGCGGTTTGTGCGGTTAGGTTGCGGACGGTTTGCGGATTGAACTTTTTTCAAAATAACAAATTTAAATAACAGATTAAATAACAGATTTAATTCAACAGAAAATACAGATAAAAAATGGTTCTAAACTGTTGCTCTTCTTTTTATATAATGGCACTAGAAAAGTGTTCAGAAAATTATCATGAATTTCAGATTAATCGTGGCCAAAATCTAAGTAAGTCTTGACCATTAATGTCAAATTCTAAGGATTTTTCTGATTTTTGTTTTCAATTTTTTTTTAGAAGTGTAGCATTGCTATATATGCAATCCAATTTATTAGTAATTGATTTTCATAAGACAAATGCTAGTGTTTTTTGCTTTTTAGGTATAGAAAGAATTTAGATCACATTAATTATCACTACAACAAATAAAAATTTAAGGTATCAAACTCTTAAAAAGAGTAGTTGTTATTGGGGTGGAGGGGGTTTTTCTTACCAAATAATGGTTTGTTCCACGAAGGACACTGCTGCCAGCACTTGCAAAGTTGATGCCATTGGATGGATATTCCTTCATACTTCCATTCACCACTTCACTTCGTAATTCTATCCCAACAAATTGAGCTACAAGGACAAAAACAATACATTATCAAAAATCAACCAAACATATCTCACAATATATATATATATATATGGATTTTAATCATGTTTTGTTATCATTTTATATCACCTGCTATATATATACTTATTAAAGAATTAATGAAAGTAAATAATTTATTGTTATTTAATTCAGTTAGACAAAATGGTGAAAAAGAAAACAAATGATGTTATAGCAACTCCCAACCCAAACAATAAATATAGCAACATGGAAATCAATCAGTTTGTAAACAGACAATAAATGTAAACAGATTTCAGATTTAATAACATACAATGTAAACATATTGAATGTAAACAGATTTCAGATTTAATCTGAATTCCAAAAATGTAAACAGATTTCAGATTTAATCTGAATTCCAAAGATTTCAGATTTAATAAAATTAACATACACAATTAATAACATACAAAATTAACATACATCCACAGATTCAACATAACTAAGAACAAATTTCTTAAGAACAAATTTCTTAACATACATACATACCTACACAGATTCAACAAAAATTCTTAAGAACAAATTCAAACAAATTTCTTAACATACATACATACACAAATTTCTTAAGAACAAATTCAACAAAATCAACATGAACAGATCTGATTCCAAAACAGAACAGATCAAATTCCAAACAGATTTAGATTCCAACCCATTCAGATTCCAAAATCAACATGAACAGATCAGATTCCAACCCATTTAGATTCCAAAATCAACATGAACAGATCAGATCGGTGCAGAATAAACACAACAGATCAGATTCCAAAAAAAATCAACGATCGGGGCGAGAGAGAAAGAGACAGAGATTGAGAGAGAGAGAGTTGTTTATTTGTGAGTAGATCGGCGGTGCGATGATCGGTGCGATGAGATGAACAACGAGAGAGTTAGAGAGTGATCGGTGCAGATATGAAGAACAACGAAACGAGAGAGTGAGAGAGTGAGAGAGAGACAGTGATGAGCTGAACTTGAGATAAGACTGAGAGAGTGAGGAGACGATCAGGGTTTATCTTTTTTGTTTTGTTTGTAATAGATGGGATGAGTGAGATGGAGTGAGATGGTGTGAGATGGACGGCTAGTAGGGGTGGTCGAGGGTCGGTTGCGGCCAAGGAACCTCTCATCCGCCATTCGTCCGCCGGATTGGCGGATTGGAGAAAATCCATCCGGATCCGTCCGCCAATCCGACGGATGCGGATTGAGCGGATTGGCGGATGGATACGATCGGTTTGGCAGTTTAAAATTTTACAAATTTTTGACATAATTTAACATGTACACTTTCAAAAAAAAAAAAAAACTAAATTAATGTTCACTTAATTCCTCAACCACCACCTATGTGCAATGCATACTAAAATTGTCAGTGAGAGTGTGCCTATCAAAATAAAGAAACAAGTATGGACACAAGGTCAGATTGATTACATGGTCACACAAACTGTAAGTCTCTCTTTTGCTGCTCTGGAAGTCCCTTTCCTGCTGGAAGTTTAGTTTTTGGCCAAGTTATCCATTTGAACAAGGTGATTCTGGCTCTAATTGCGGCTGAAACGGGTCTTTGCATAGATATGTTGTCTCAATTTTGCTAGTGGTAGAACTTTTTTTTATTTTTGTTACACGTAGAAATTTTCGCTATTTTTTGCGAGGTGGAGTGTTAGGGATCTGGATCTTTTGTACCTATTAATAAATTATGTATCAGTATTGCCAATGATAATACCATTTTCTACCTCCTAATCGCAATGGGATTGGGTAAACAGTGGTGTCTCTAATCTTATTCATTATGTTTTTCTCGTAACAATGAAGAGAGTGGAAAATTGAGACCCCTCAAGAAAGTTGCCATTTTGTTAACAAACATGTCAAAATTAATCAAATTTGTCCTTAAAATCAATTGAGCAGAAGACGTAGTAGGCCAGTATCTCATGTATTGCATAAACCTTAACAGGTGACTGTTGTGTAAATCAAATAGAGGCAATTCACCAGCCCACAATAACACACAACTATTGTAAATTTGTAACAAATAACAACCTGCAGCAGTAGTCCTCAAAAAAAAAAAAACAACCTGCAGCAGTTCTCCACAGGCTTCAGATTCATTCAGACTTCAGATTCATTCATTCTCCACTGACCAATTCTCTAAAGAATTTTAGTGTTAAAAAACAAATTCAACAATGCTTATCAAGCTAATCAATCTCAACACCACTTAATTATAAGCTTCTTCACACTGTTTTTGCTTTGAATATAAAATTTAGTAATGAATATAAGCTAATCAATCTCCAAATTTAGTAATGAATATAAGCTTCTTCACACTGTTTAGTAATGAATATAAGCTAATCAATCTCCAAATTTAGTAATGAATATAAGCTTCTTCACACTGTTTAGTAATGAATATAAGCTAATCAGTCTCCAAATTTTTTTTTTGTTGATGGGGTCCAAATTATAAGCTTCTTCACACTGTTTAGTAATGAAAATTAGAACCTCTAAGTAATGAATATCAAGCTAAGCAAAAACTATAATTATAATTAAAATTAAAACCATAAATAAAAACAAATTTGTCATTTTCCATTTTCCATTCACAAATTTGCCATTTTCTAAGTAAAAACAGAAACAAATTTCATTCACAAATTTTTCATTCACAAATTTGGATATTGAATTTGCTGCACTATTATGTAAAAACAGATTTGTCATTTTCTAAGTAATGAACCTCTAAGTAATTTTCCATTTTTCATTCACAAATTTGCCTACAAATTCAATATCCAAAAACAGATTTGCCTACAAATTACTTGTCACTTGCCTACAAATTTGCCACTTGCCTACAGATTTGTCACTTGCCTACAAATTTGCCTACAATGGAAAATTACACCATTTTTTTTTTCCAGTTTATCCACTTGACATTGTTAAAAAAAAAATATCAAATAACATATTCAGTTACATCATTTTTCCGTCTATGATCTGTGAGTTTTTTAACATTGTAAACAGATTCAATGCATAATATAGAGAGGGAAAGAAAATAGGAAACTTACATTTTTTTTCCTCTCTTCTGTAACCTTCTTCACACTGTAGAACCTCTCTTCCACTGGTTTCACTTTAGAACTACAACAAACAAACTGGAACCCAAAAAAAAAAAAAGGAAAATAAGAACAAATAGATTTACAGAACCAAAAAAAAAAAATTATAGAATAGATAGATTACAAACAGATTGCAGAAAATAAGAACTTTAGAGGAAGTCGAAGTCGGAAAAAAAAATACAGAACAAACAGATTAGAGAAAGAAGAGAAGAAGAGAAGAAGAGAAGAGAACGAACAGATTACAGAACACAGATCGTCGATCGCCGATGGTTTTTTCAGTGTGGATCGTCTCTCGATCGTCGTCGCCGTCGGCATGGGTAGGGTAGGGTTCTGGGGGAGAGAGAGAGAGAGAGAGAGAGAGAGAGAGAGAGAGTGAGAGTGTATCGAAGAAGAGGAATGAAATATTAGGGTTAGTGTGGTGAGATGAGATCAGAAAAAGGGGGGAAAATAACAAAAGCGGACGGGTCGGGTTTATTGGGTAAAGAGGTGGGTCAACCGCCACCCGACCCGAACCCGCGAAAAGCCAGAAACTACACCCGCACCCGCCCGTCACGTGTCATGCATCCATTCATATGGTGTCGGGCCGGGTCGGGTCGGTGCATCTGTTGACTAGCCCTAACGGCTGGATTTGAAAGAGGGGAAAAAAATTAATTAATTAATTTAATGTGGGCGGGTTTGGCGGGTGCGGTTCAAATCCGCAACTCGTCTACAACCCGAAATTTATATAAAATCTAACCCGCACCCTATCCTAATGTGTTTGTGAAACCGCCCACGCGCGTGCGGTTCAATTCGGGTAGGGCGGTTTGGGCGGGTCGGATAACCCTATACCCAGCCCTACCCTCTACAAACCTTAGCATCTTGGGAAACACTACTAAACCCACTGTAAATTCAAGTGAAGAGATGGCTGTAGATATTTCAACCCCACATAATACTAACCCCTTTAGCCCAATAATAGATCAAGTAGGGGGAGATGGAGCAACGAACAACCCCAAACCCCCAAATCTTGGAATCACCAGAGGAGATAGAAGAGAGACCACCACCCGAATTATTAATCCACAAGATGGAGAATCACTCGACATGCATGTTGTTAGAGCAAGGGATCGAAGTAATTCACCACGTCACTATGGTCTGGTGGATAGAGCAGATAAGGCTGAAAATCAAACCAAGCTAGAGCTCCAACTAGGGCCCCCAATTCATTTGCTTTAGATGGCATCCATGAGATCAATTGATCAAGATCACAGAAGGATTCGAAACATACTTACAAGTATGGACATTGACTCTCTACCCTCATACCTTGATATGGAGTCTTTTAACATCTTATTTTGGAATTGTCGCGGGGCTGGCAACAATGCTTTCAAGTGTGACATGAAGGAGTTAATTTGCAACCACAAACTTGGAGTTATCATTATGATGGAAACAAAAATACCCTTCAACTCTATAGGAAACTTTTTCAACAACTTAGGCCTCGTTTGACAAGTGATTTTTTTAGCTAAAAAGTCAAAAAGTTACTAAAAAAGTTAAAAAACTAACAAATTATACCAAAAAGTTAAAGATTCCATTTTCTCTCTACTTTTTGCACATCTTTTCATAAAAAGTCAAAAAGTCATCCCAAACATATTAGTTTTTTTTTACTTAATATTTTAGCCAAAAAACTAAAATGTTACTAAAAAAATCTGTTCCCAAACGAGGCCTTAGAGTATACTATTGCTACAATCTTGGACCCCGTGGGGAGAGTTGGAACAATGTGGATGCTTTGGGACACTAACCAAGTTAATGTTCGAACATTAGTCATTAGTAATCAAGTCATTCAAGCCATAATACATAAAGAAGACTATGAAGGCTTGGTACTCTCAGCAGTATATGCTAGTCCCAACCCCTTATCCAGAGAAGATTGAAGGGACAACCTAGAAGATACTACAAGTACCATGGTTAGTAGTTGGGGATTTCAATGATTTTCCTAGCCAAGATGAAATAAGGAGTTTTACCCCAAACCATAACTACAACAGATCTCAAAAATTCTAAAAACGAAATAACAATTGCAATCTCATGAATCTTGGAAGTGTGGGGCCTAGGCTCACCTAGATCAACAACAGACAAAGGCTAGCAAATACCATGGAAAGACTTGATAGAGTTATAAGCAATGACAAATGGAGGGCCCTTTTCCCTAAAGGAACAGTGAGGACTTTACCAAGAACCTACTCAGACCATTCTCCTCTAGTTGTCTTCACTCAAGGTATGCACCCACTCAACCTCCTAAACAGACCTTTTAGACTTGAAACAGCTTGGCTATGTCATCCCAACTTTATTGATGTTGTTGAAAAATCTTGGTGGAATATGAATCATAACTTTATTGATGCTATTAATGACTTCACTCAAAATGTGAAAACTTGGAATAAAGAAATCTTTGGAAACGTTTTTAAAAGAAAGAGAAATTTACTTTTCCGCATTGAAGGAATTCAAAAATCCCTAGCCCAATCTTATTCCCATAACCTTTTCTTACTTGAGAAAGACCTCATAATTTAGTATAATGCAATCTTTTTTCAAGAAGAACTGCTTTGGTTTAAAAAATCTAGAGTTAAGTGGCTTACCTTAGGTAATAGAAACACTAGATTCTTTCATATATCCACCCTTAACAAATGCAGGAAATTGAAAATCAATGTTCTAAAAGACGAGGGAGGTAATTGGATATCCAACACTGATAATCTCAAAACTCATATCAATTATCATTTCACCAACATGTTCAAGCAAGAGGAAACTTTTAGCCTAGAAAATTGGAATAATATTGCAAAAGTTACCCTCACGAGAGAAGAAAATGATAGAATTAGAGCCCCTATTAGTAACCTCGAAATTTGGAATGCCATAAACAACATTAAAGCTTACAAAGCCCCTGTAGCTTGCTTTTCGTGCTCTTTTCGGATACAATATGTAAGGACCCACATTTCATGCCTTAGTCATGCTTGTATGCATTTATATGATTTGCCATGTTAAGATTTGCACTCATGAATCTTGCCTTGTTTTGTATGTATATGATTTGCCTAAGTGAATATGCATGCTTTGTTCCTCTCTTGTTATCCTAAGCCTAAGTCATGCCATGCCTAAGTTATGTTAAGCCTAGATCATTTCCAAGCCGAGGTCATCGTAAGCCTTTAACTATTTTGGAATCTCTTTGTTTGACCTCTACCTTTGTTCGGGCATATTGGCCGAGATGATTATCATTTGGGCCGAGGTGTGTATCGCCAAGGCCGAGATGTCTATTATCTGGGCCGAGATGTCATCTTTGTTCCGAAGTGATCTTGTCCGGGAGTGGTATGACCTAGGCCGAGGTGTGGCACATCTAGGCCAAGGTGTGGCACAGCTTAGTCAAGTGTTGTCCTTCCTAGCCGAGATCATTGTCACCTTAGTTACTGAAGCTTTGTTCTTCCAAGCCGATGTCTTTGTTACACCACTTGCCGAAGTCTTGTTCTTAGCCGAGGTCATAGTAGTTTGTTAGCCGATGACTTGTCTTTTGCCGATGTCATTCCTGCCGGAGTGTTTCCTGTGAAGCTTGTTAGATACGCCTTGTCAGAACCTTGTCTTGTCAATCTATCACCTTTTTGAGGAGAACCAATCCGCCGCTGCCACGTGTCCGAGCTGAGTGTTAAATCAGCCGGCAGAGAGAGAAAACTATCATTTGTTATGTTCTTGGTTTTGGGAGAGGAGAGAGAAGCTCTAGAAAGGGAGAAGTGTTCTTGAGAGAGAGTAGATCTTCCAAGCTCGATTCCTAGAGATCCAACCGTTAGATTCGTGTTCTAAGGTTAGATTCTTGATCTACTCACATTGTTCTTTATGTTCATGTTATGGCATTGCATGATTGAATATGTTTTGAAATCCATGCATCGTTTTGAAGTTCGGATTTAGAAAGAGAAAGTGGTATTCAAGTGTTCTTCAAGAAAAGTCATGTTTTGATCCGAAAGCTCATGCCAAGATATGTGTTTTTGTGTTTGTTTTCACATGATTTGCAAGCACGGGTGCCCAGGTCAATGTTTTCGAACTCATAGCATGAAAACCCAGTTTTGAATAAAGGAAATGATGATTTTGGCATTCATGTTCTTCATGTTCATGTTCATGTTCTTCATGATCTTCAACCCAGATTTCCAGACTTCACTTCCCGAAGTGTAGTCGCCGAGATCACTCTCACCTAGACCTCACACTTAGGCCAAGCATCGTATCTCACCTTGGCCTACCTTGCATGATCACTTGCACATTAGTCTGTCTTGCGTGAACCTCGGCATGCAGCCGCATGCCGGAGCCTTGGTAACCACACCTCGGCCAGGAGGTGTGGGACCTCGGCAAAGACCTGGTTAGTACCCAGCATGTCCTCCGACATGTAAAACAGTGTTTTGACTTCCAGCATGTTTTCCCGAGATCATTTGCATGCATGTAAGACTTGTTTTAAGAAGTATGTTTAGTAGAGTTTGCCATATGTTTGTAGGACTTGGTTCTTTGCCTTGATCCCGACGTCCCAAGTGCTAGGTGAGTGGTACTTTTAATAAAGCTATGTTATACGTTTTGATAAAGGCTTTGTTTTACTTGTTTTGAAAGTATTTGCTAAGTATGAATGATTACCCCTATTTTGTATGTCAAGTATGAGTTTCATGCAACAAGTATAAGCTTTGTGTGGAGCCCGTGGTGATGGGGATCTAAGCCCAATAACCCGGCCTACAAGTGAGTCTTTGGAGTCCGAGGTGAGGGGGACCTAAGCCCAATAACCCGGCCTAAAGCAGATAGTAGCATTTTGGAGTCCGTGGTGAGGGGGACCTAAGCCCAACAACCCGGCCTAAAATGGCATGCTCAAGTTAAGGATAAGGTGAAAAAGGGCTACGGGCCTAAGTCACACAAGTATGCAAGTTTTGTGAGATTTGATTGATAAGTATGATTTGCCATCGACGGTCTATGAACGGATGGATATGTTCTGTTTGGAATGTGATGACCCCAAGTACATGTTCTGTTACAAGTCATGCTAAGTATATGTCTTGTTATAAGTTATGCTAAGTACATGCTTTGATGTAAGTTTTGCCAAGTATGCTTTGTACAGTTATGCCGAGTACATGTTTTGACCAAGATATGATATGTATGTATGTTTTACAAGAACCTCGGGAATCATTCATGTAAACCCTTTATTACCTGTACCATTCACTGAGTATTCAATACTCACCCTCTCTATATATATGTAGGTTTCAAGCAAGAAGTCGGCTTCGCCGAGATGTTTATTTTGTAGCCGAGGTTTTGAATGCGTGTTAGGTCGGCGTTGAGAACGTCGGCACTATGAAGATCATGCCCCTTGTTTCTGTGTTTGTTTATGTCGGCTGTGAAGCCCTTTTGTTAAGGATGTAATATGTATTTTGCTTGTATTGTATTCAAGTTGTAAAGCTATAATTAAGATGTATGTCATTTCATTTGACTTATGCACAGCTCTTATGGACCACTTGTATGTTAAGTTATTGCTTCCGCTCTTGTTAGCCCCATATGTATACTCTGATTGTGTGTGATCTTTGTAAGTTGGCCTTCGGTAATCTCGGATTACTGGCCATCATGGCACCAAACTACTAGGGGCGGTTTGGGGTCGTGACACAATAGCCTTACAGTTCGGATTTTCATGGTTCTGAATTTGATTTCACAAGTGCAATATGAAATAGATAAACACTAATGAGTCCAAATCCGACAAATCTTTTGGAAAATCGATGTTTGAATAAAAATGCCAAAAATGGACTGCATTACCAGATACAGAGTCTTTACCTAAATATTTTTGGAAAATTTAGAAAACCCAAGACTTGTGCCAAAGGCCACTTATCCGTCATCACCAAAGTGTCTCGGCTCGGGAACTTAGGTACGAGAGGGAAATGTCATGAATTGAGCACCCTACTCGTCCAATCAAAGATCAGCCTCTACTAATCATGATGTGATTCATATTTACATTATATGCTCTTGTTCCAATTATTAGGCTAATTTACTATGGGTTGCACACAAGTATAGACTAATTTGCAAAAGTTGGAACACTCTGATTTCATGTTTGTTTGAAAATTGTTTTGAATATGTATCACTTGAAAGCAAGGTTTTAAAAAGTAGCTGCAACCATTACATAACGTCGTTACGTAACGGTTGTAGTGGTTACCACCACCCGTTACGGCCGCTTTTGCAGTGTGATTGAGATTCACAGGTGTGTCGGCCGTAGCAGCTGCCATAGCGGTCGTAACGGTGCCATAATGGCTTGTTACGACATCGTTATGTAACGATTCTGAACTCTTCTTTCAAAAAAAAAAAAAACTGAAAATAAGGGAAGAGGGATATAGAGAGAAGATGGAAGATAAAAAAGGGAAGATGGAGGAGCAAGAGATAGAGCGAGAGAAGAGGGAAGATGAAGAACATGTTATTGATTTGTTGAAGTTGTAAGACCTATGCTATTCTATTAAACTGTTATCACTCAACCATTTTATTTGTGTGTATCTACTTATATATTGTTTGAAAACAATAATAATAATAATAATAATAATAATAATAATAATAATAATAATAATAATAATAATAATAATAATAAGTGTGGTCATTATCTATTTGGCTTGATTAAAATATGTATATATATATAGGCTTTTATTTATTTTCTTACTCTTGTCATTGTGTATCTTATACATAATAGTTAGTGATTGATTTTTTGTACAATATAAAGTCATTAATTATTAAAATAAAATGTAAAAAACTTAGTTTAAAGTGATTTAAAAATATGAAATATATTGGATCATACTTAAAAATTTATAAAAATTGATCAATATTTATTTTAAAACCCAATAAATATGATCATCGAAAAAAAATATGCATATCGGTAGGTTTTTTTTCACATTGTGCGAAAAATAAAAAAATTCACGGTTCCGATTATCGCAACCGTTACGCTATGAGCTTTACACCCCGCAACCGCAACTGCAACCGCGCCACCGCCACCGTTACGGCAACCGCAACCATTTTTCAGAACCTTGCTTGAAAGTGATCTCATATGTACATTGGATCAAACTATCTCAATTTGAGCAATTAGCCTTCATCCATTGGCATTCAAACAAATTTATTAATTAAGCACTTAGCCTCATGGTATTATGCTTGATATGGCAACACTAACATTCATGCAATATGCTAAAGCAAAAAAATGCTTATCCCAATATCCGAGGTGAGCCAAAAGAGTGAAACCAGTTACAAAAATGCATGAATCTACAAATGCAAAATGACTAATGCAACACATGCGATATGCAATTATAGGCTCGGCTACTAGTATAATATATGAATCAATTTGAGAGCATGCAGTTTAAGAACTTTTTCAAATAAGTAAGAAATAACAATGTTTGTTAGCACGACGAGCCGAACTTTTATGCATGCAAGACAAATGGATGCAAACATGGGAAATGCTAAAAGAAACATGATGTTCTAAGCTATCCATCGTAAGCAAAGAAATAAAAGGGAGAAAGAACGGAGGTTGAAAGACATTCACACATTATTACATATTTGCCCTCGCACAAGAGGGTCTGAATAAATGAATTTGCTAAGCTAATTAACTAATTATTACAACACCATATTTAACTAACTATTCTAGCTAATTAAGAATTACAACACAAAATTAATCAATTAATTAATCTAACTAATTAATTACAACACAACTAACTAATTACAAGTTCACTATTTAACGGACCCCAGGAAATGAGAGAATGGCTTATGCAAGAACATGATTTTCTCTCCAGAAAATGCCTCTGTTTTGCTGCCAAAAGAATTATGTTTTGCAGTCAAAAAATTGCACTGTTTTTACCTTAGCCTTTGCTCTGTTCTGTGAGGAAAATGACACTGCTTGGTTGAAAAAGGTGGTCGGCCGGCCACTGATTTTAGGTTTCTTTTGCTGCAATAGAAAACAAACAGAACACAAACAGAGCATTCTCAAGGAATGTTTGTCCACCTTGCCTCTCCTTATCATCAGACAGCTCAAAGGAGGGGTAAACCCGATTCATAAGTCATCAATTGGGGCAAATTCATTGCATGATGGTCTATGAACTAAGGGACAAAAGCTTATTAAATGAAGCTTAAAAAAGACCAACAATAACCTCTCCCTATCATGGTATTGATCAAGGGAAGTGATTGACCTTGAAACTTAAACCATTTTCATCACTAGTTAGTATGAAATGTTTTAAGACTCAACGGGTTCAATTAACGTTCGATTTAACCCTAAACCATCTTATTATCTTGTTAGCTCTTTTAAGCCATTGATTACACCTTTTAATTATCTTTCCATTCCTTAGTCCTTTTAGTCCAAAATGAGCATTAAGTCCATTAATGGAGGGAAGTGTCAAACCAAAGGTTGTTTTAGGCACGGGAAATAGTTCGTGCCTTTGGTAATAAATCTTCAAAGAAATTAAACCATTAAGAACAAGATCTCTTCTCAAGCTTAAACAACACTCATTTTGAAACAACTCTCAAAGCAAAAGCAAAGAAGCAAGAAATGAGGGAGGGTGTAGAGGTGATTAGAGGTGAGCACAAGTATGGGAAGCTTGAAATAAATACTATCAACTCCAATAGGTTGGTGTCTAATACCTAAAACACCAAACCTATGAGGACTATTACACTTCAAGCACACAATACAAAGCATGAATGAAATGAACAACCCAAAACAGTCCTAAAATAGTAAAAAATAGTGGTGGAATTAAGGCAAAAAGAGCTAAAAAAAGTAAGCTACAATAGTGAGGAAATTAAGCTGGTAAACAAGCACAAGGAGGGGAGGCTCACCCCTCTATTTTTGGGACTTCAAAATACCATTTTTAGCTTCTAAAAATCTCTGAAATTCAGTGGTAAAATGCTCAAAAAAAGTTGAGAAAGAGATGGGAAACACAAGGGTAAAAGCATAGAAAATAAGATTCAAAGAAGGGTGGTTAACTCCTCTACCTTTAATGGCCTTAAACCACAAGTTTCAGCCCATAAACACAGTTGAAGAACAACCCAAAAACAGTAGAAGAAGATAGGAAAGAAGTTGTGCAAAAGAGCTAGGAGTTATATCTCATGAAACACCTTGAGTTATAAACCACCAAGTTCACACCCTCGAGAGCTAAGATGCAAGCTCAAGAACCTCAGCAAAGAGACCTCAAAAACTTGTTTAAGAAGTCTAGGTAAAGTGTGTATAGGTTGTAAGGTAGAGAGAGAAATATTTTCTAAGAATTTTCCTTCTCCAAATTTTTTGTAACCTAATTTTATGAGAGGGGGTCATCTATATATAGAAATATATTAGACTATCTCGGAAATATCCATACAAACACAGCTGGCACAGCTGGCAAAAGATCTAGTTTTTTGACAAAATTGGCCGGCAGGCCACTAAAGGGGACGACCGTACACTAATAAGTGGCCGGCCAGCCACTAGTGGGTCTGCAGGTCCCTGAGTGGTCAGGCTTGAAAAACTGCTATTTTGGTCAAAAAGCGATGCAAGGTTTATAGGTTTTTAAGGCTCAACACCGAGGCTTTCTACTGAACAAATTGAGCGTTTGTATAGCGCAAAACTTTCATCATCGGGCAATCAACCTAAGGCGCCCAAGTCTTAAGAGCGGTCAAAAATGGGATGTCTACAATTGCCCCTCTTTGACAGAGCTCAAAGTCATGAAATGACGTGAGTGAATGTCAAAGCCCAGAGCCTACAAAGCCGTAAGACTTGGGCAAACAATCAAGACATAAAATAAATTGGTTGAGCTCGAAAGCTGCCTACGTATCCCTTTGTAAGGAATCAAACCAGCGTAATTCAGGAGGCAGGATGCAAATGATATACACAAAAAATACAGTTGAAAGCAGGACTTATACACTTCGCAAAGCCGGTTTTGAAAACTCATGATCATGCAAAACAATGCAATTGTGCAATAACAACATATGAATGAGCTTCAAGCTTAAATCAAAATAGGTCCAATCGTGTTTCATACGGAAAGAAGTAAAAACACACCAAACCACGCCAGAAACATGAGAAGAGGAATGGTGATGATACGATAGATACAAAGAGCATGATGAGATTGTGCAATAGATGCACATGAGTATGAGTGTGTGATAGATGCACATGAGTGTGAGTGTGCGATATATGCACAAAGTGTGAGTGTGCAATAGATGCAAATAGTGAACGTATGCGATAGATGTACAAAGTGAACATGTGCACACAAAGTGAACATGTGAGATAGATGCACAAAGTGAACGTGAGCAATAGATGCACAAAGTGAACGTGCGCAATAGATGCACAAAGTGAACATGGACAATAGATGCACAAAGTGAATGTGCGCGATAAATGCACAAAGTGAACGTGCGCGATAGATGCACAAAGTGAATGTGCGCGATAGATGCACAAAGTTAACATGTGCGATACATGCACAGAGTGAACATGTGCGATAGATACATAAAGTGAACGTGAGATAGATGCACAAACTGAATGTACGATAGATGCACAAAGTGAACGTGCGCGATAGATGCACAAAGTGAACAAATCAGTACGATGATAATGCATGTTCTACGCCACATAAGATGTAATGTAAGTTCTATGCAAACAGGATAGGTAGATGAGTTACGATACAATGCACGCATGCAACGTAAGAGGCATGTGAGAACACATATTTTATGCAAAATATATATAAATAGAAAAGACGGACAAAAACAATGCTCAAAAATGACCTCCAATTTACCACTGGGAGGCTTCGCAACATGCTCAAAAAGGATACAATTTGCTCATATGTGAAATCGGGGCACATTCGTGCGCCGAAGATGCAGCGGGAATTGAAATGATGCAACCAGAACATAATCTCGAGATCTTCAGAATCCACACCAACTTCCATAACTCAATTATCCTTTCCAAGACCAAAACAGGACCTCTTATACATTGCATGGACAAGATGACAATAGCAACCAGCACTGAGCCACAAAAGGGACTGATCGGCCACTAATAGTGTATGGCCGGCCACAAATGGCAATTTTGGGGCAATTTGGTCAATTCGGCGTGGGTCTCTTTAAATACACAACCAAACCTTATTTCCTTATACACATCCGAAATCATCCCCTCTCTCTCTAGGTGCTTCCTCTCTAGATTTATTCTTTGTACACATTTTCCAATGCCCCACGCAAACTTTATTCGTAAACCCTCTTTGGCCCTCTTTACTTTGAACCGATCATATTTTGTTTTCGTTGATTTTTTTTAAGTTTTCAACACTTTGGGCTTGTTTCCCCCAAGTTTTCCTTGGGCTTCGTGAACTTTCTCGGGTTTTGACTTTTTCTCATATTTTCTCTCTCATAGGGTTGACCTTTTCCAAGTTTTTCCTCATTTTCTCCATTTGTTACTAGTTTTCACCCCACATTACACATGGAAGATGAAATTCCTCACGATGGCATTCCTCTCGAGATTCCTGTGCTTTCACTCATAGCCGAGGTTGCGGAGTCGACGGTTGCTAGGGCTCACAAGGCGGCAGAGGACATTGTTACCGATATCGAGACAGAGTTCACTCCAGGGCTCGAGCCTGAGTTACTACCACTGAGGGTGAGACCATTTGATCCAGCCACTTACCACCCACGTACGCACATAATGGCACCCGGGGGCATGATGCGCTTTGATGATTTCGTCGGTGACGTGCCCGAGGATGTTTTGCTGAGGGAGCAAACTTTCCACATTTCCTACGGCACTTTTGAGTTACAAACTTTGCTTTCATGCACTTGCATCTGACTATATCTAACCATTTCCATCACTGCCTTCATCTGACTATCTTTCAGGACCATCTTTTATCTAATTCACTCTTTCTTTGTCACAGAAGGACTCTTGCTCTTGTAGGGGTTATGGGACCGTGACGACCAAGGACTGGTATCACGAGCTCCTCCATCGGGTCTACGACCTTGTCGACTAGGCAGGCTTTGGCTTATTTTGCATCGGGCTCTCACGCCACATGGCCAGCAGGCCTTGCTAGGAGCTTTGGTGGAGAGGTGGTGGGACACCACCATCTCCTTCTACTTCTTTTCTACCGGGGAGATGACGATGACCCCCTACGACTTCTTGATGATCATCGGCTTAGGAGTGGGGGATGATCCAATCCCGTTTGAAATAGATATGGGCCAGTGGGAGGCAGCCTAGATCTACCTGCTTTGAGCAAGCCCACCCCTATATAGGCCAGCCATGGTGCGATACAGTTGGTTCCTTGAGCGCTTTCACATAAATTAGCCCGAGACTCCAGAAGAGGTAGAGCAGTACACCCAGGGCTTCTTGATATACCTCCTTAGTACCACCTTGTTCACGAACAGGTGGAATACTGTGGGTTTGTATCTATTGAGTGCCCTTGTGACCTTGCCCGAGTCAGATTTTATGACTGGGGTGGAGCCGGTCTCGCCACACTCTACAGCTACATGAGCTCCAATTCCCGCATGAAGAAGAACAAAGTCGGAGGCTACTGGAGAGCTTGGGAGGTATGTATTGTACTTTCAGTTTTATTTGTTTTTTATGCTTCCTGCTTTGTATCTTCTGCTTTTATATCGGTCCATGCATCGTGCTTTCTGCTTTGCACTTTTTGTTTGATATCTGTTCACACACTGTGCCTTCACATTGCTGATCTTTTCTTGTAGTTGTGGGCTTATGCCTATTTCCCAGCCCTTGTCCCAGAGCCGATAGAAGAGGTAGCACCGGTCGTGCCCTACTCGCAACGGTATGATGGTGGATGTTGTCACCGGAGCCGCGAGGACATGACCTTTGCCTACTATCATCGATACTTCGACACGGTGGTTGCCCACAAGGTAATCTGAAACTTACAGTCAATTTCTTTTTTATTCCCATTACTACCATTTTGATTCATATTCTGACAACTGGTAGCGGCTGACAATTTGTAAATCCTCTATTTGTAGATCACATGGCAATCATGGGCGACGATGCCGGCTGGAGTCTAAGATCAATATGCTGGGGCTTGGGTTACCTCCCGGTACCGGATTTTGTTAGAGGGCCCATTCTATCAGGTGTGGTTCTTAAGAGAGTGGTTTGTATGCCAAACCTCGAGCCTACATGCCCCAGCTATTCCTACTCCGCCTCTGGCATCTATGAGATCAGCCGATAGCCTCTCAGTTGAGGCTATTATTCAATTCATAGAAGGGCAGGATGTGGACTTCTTCCGAGGAGAGGGAGATTACACGGCCTTTATCAGGACTCACCTCATGCCACCCCTAAATGGAGTTCGCGTCGGCGAAATTGCGGGTGTCCCTTCGGCTAGGGAGGCTACTCACAAGGTCGGGGCTGATGTTGAAGGGGCCTCTCTTACCGTGCAGGCAACCGGTTGACCGATGATCCCTACCGTGCTTACCTGCTGGCGGCCGAACGGGATGACTTACCAAATCCCGATAAAGCCACCAGAGGAGGAGCACGGATATGTCAGAGCTCCAGCCGCACCGCAGGTATGGACCACATTTTACAACTTGTATCCCACATTTTGCTTTTTCAGATTCTGATTATTCAACTTCCCTTGCAGGTGCCTACCGAGTACACGGAGGGCTCTTTCAGCTGGTTGCTTCTCTAGTTAGCATGGTACAGAGGAGAGAGACACTACTCGCTTTTCACGGTATCCAGGTATATTTTCCTTTCTCTCGTGCATTACATTGCTTCCCATACTACCGTGCGCCACACTGTCATATTCCCACTGATACATGATATACATTCTAACACTGCCTCAAACTGCGCTGATGCACTTATACTAAATTTGCCTTCTGCATCATACTCATACTGCTTACTACTTTCTGCAACAATACATATTGTGTTTGATCTTCTGATATTTGTTTTCCAGATCCCACTTGCACCTATGGCACCAGTGGCAGCGACAGCGACAGCACCGGTGGTACTTCCTCTAGTGGCCAGAAGGAGAGATAGACAGGCCCCAGCACGCGGTCGAGATGAGCGTCGAAGTTGATGCAGAGGCAGAGGCGTTCAGGGGCAGAGTAGTGAGTCCCAGACAGAGGAGACCTCTTCTTCCTCTAAGCCGATTTTGAGTGGCGATAATACCGAGACCAACAGTACTAAAGAGGTTATGAGCCGACCCTCTGAGTCATCTAAAAGTGAGGACAGTGATGCCGACTCGGGGTCAAGGAGTAAAGATTACGATGTTGGCTCTAGCTCAAAATTTGATTCTGATAGTGGTGGATAGTGCCCTTGAGTCCCCTCCGAGGAAGAGGACGAAGAGGGCCACTCAAACTTGATATGACTGGCGCAGATTTTTGTCCTTTTTTGCTCAGTTTCTTTTATTTTCGTAGCTTAACAAATGTATAGCCTCAGTTAGGTTTTACTCTTGTGTTTTTAAATGACTTGTATTCTCTTTTGTAAAAACTATGATCGGGGTACAACCCTGTAGTTTTATAAAAAGAGCTTTATTTTTGCATCATGAGTACCACTCTTGCATAGAATGAAAATGAAATTGAGTTTGAAACCGAAAATACTTGTATTGGAACGATGTTCTTAATCGGATAATGAGCCGACCAACGACCAAAACACAAAATACAACTCGATAAACGGAAAACAAAGTAAAAATAACCTAAACACAACTATTCACACCCGTTAAAAACAAAAGACTCAAAATAAGACCTCAAAACACAAAAACCAGGACAAAGTCAAAATGCCAAACTGCCAGGCTACAAAAGTGGACGACCAGCCACTAAAGTGGACGGTCGGCCACCTGTGGTAATCCATCAGCTGGCATCCACTCACAGCCTTATCTTCTACAAAAGGTCTCCCTTTACAATTTCTTCACCAGAACCTTATTTTGGCTGTTGTTTTCTTTGCAAATGGAGATATTCCTTGCCAAGAAGCTCAAAGATTGGATAGCCACCTTTGACGGTATGAAAAAGGCAAATTTTTGAGGTTTCGGCATAAATGTGCTTTTTCCGTTGAGCCATACTTCCCTTTGTTCTCCATTCCTCCATGTCGCAATCCGATATTGGGACCCAATTACATATGTATTTCGCTTCAAAGCACAAGAAATGTGTTTGACTCATGAAGAATTTCAAGCATTGGCACGATGAGGTGATCATGCTTCAGTCCCGTTTTAGTCATGCCCAGGCTTTGGGATAGATGTGTGGGCTCACTTTGCATGAAGCTCGATCTTTGGCTCATAACGGGAAACTAGATATACCCAGCTTGTAGAAACTGTAGACGTCCCCGAACGCATCCCGGGGAGGGTGCAACTCCCCCCCGTTCTGGTTCGATATTGGGTCACTACAGTTCGAAGGACTCAAATGTCACGGTTCTAAATCTGAACCAAAGAGTCCAAATCCGGCAAATCGTTTTGAAAACAGATTTTTTGAAATAAGTGCCAAACATGGACTGCTTTTCCAGATACAGAGTCGCCACCTAAATATTTTTTAATGGGAAATTTAGGAAACCCTGACTCGGTGCCAAAGGCCACGTGTCCGTCATCACCAAAGTTGCCTCGGCTCGGGAACTTGGGTACGATTAGGGAAGGTCACATCGTGAGCACCCCCTCTCGCCCGGTCAAAGACCGGCCTCTACTAACCATGATATCTAATTTTAAAAACATTGTGTGTTCTTATTCCGGTTATTAGCCTAGTTTACTATGTGATGCTCGCAGCAAATAAGTATAGACTGGGTCGTCTGAATTGGAACAAAACGTTTCATGTTTGTTTGTTTGAAAATGGTTTGATGGTGCTACCCGCAGGTAGGCTAAAACGTGGATTTGCCACCCTCAGGTGGGCTTAGAAAACGAGATGATTTTGCCACTGTCTAGTGGGCTTAACAAACAATCAGTGCATTGTCCCAATTCAAATAACCCAACCTTCACCCACAGGCATTCAAGGCAGTTATATCACATAAGCAAATAGCCTCATGGCAAGCATGCTATCATGGCAACACTCATACGCATGCAAGGATGCTAAAGCATAAAGCTCACCGAGTACTCCAAGCCAAAACAAAAACCGATTAGAAATTCATGCATGATCCTAGATGCACAGAATTGCCTAATGCAACATATGCAAAATGCAACTATAGCAGGCTCGACTATTCTAAACATGGTATATGAAATGTTACAGCTAACATGTATTCAATTTGGAATTAAAATACAAATGCAGTTTGTATGATGCGCCGAGCCCGGTGCATGCAATACAGATGAATGAATGCAAACATGCTGTCATACTGTATGCTAATTGAAATATGCCCTATATCTAACCATCATAAGCAGATAAATAAAAGGGAGAAAGACGTGGGGTTGGAAGACATACATCACACTTACCCACACTTATTACAATTATGCCCTCGCACAGAGGGTCCGAATAAATATACAGTCCGAATAAAAGAATATTACAGTCCGAATAATAATACAAATTTCTAATTAATTAACAAATTGAACTAGAAAAGCTGTAAAGCTGGCATGCAAGCCAGGGACTGCCTTGCTTCTAATGAATGCCGCCTGTTTGGGCTGCCTTGGCGCGGAAATCCACTGGGATGCCCCAATTAGCCTCTGTTTGCACCTGTTCTTGAAATGCGTGCCAAACTCTGAAAAATTGCTGATCCTTGATTTGCTACAACAGAGAGCAGGAAAGGGGCATAGCAATGTATTTTCACAAATGTATGCATGTCTCGATCCTCGTGCCACCAATCACGCATCTCGATGCATGATGGCCGAGGAGTCGGATTGCATAACTCAATATAGGATGAATGCATATGAATGCTACAACAAAACCTAGCTCCATCATGGATAATCCGGAGTGTCGGTGACTTGGGAATTGAGACCCGTTCCGTTACTCGGAGTGCGGAACGTGCCTCGTTTCCCGTGCCCGGGCTAACTCCTATCCCGAACACGATGCAATATGCATGACATGCATGAAATGCAACTAAGATACATCCTAAAATGCAAAATGTTATGAAAATGAGATGCCTCGAAATGCGTGCCCGCAGGCACGCAAACCGAGGAATGCAGAATGACATGCGAAATGCAATGAGGGCTTACACCAACATGAGAGGGCCTCAGCCACACTCACATAGGATGCCGTGAGATGAAAATGAGATGCCTCGAAATGCGTGCACACGGGCACGCAAACCGAGGCAATGGCATACGCAATGCAATGAGACTAAAATGGCATATACAATGCAATATGGGCTTACACTAACATGAGGGAGCCTCAGCCACACTCACATAAGAGGCCGTCGGATGAAAATGAAGTGCCTCGAAATGCGTGCACACGGGCACGCAAACCGAGGCAATGGCATACGCAATGCAATGGCATGGAATATGATATGCAAACATGCAAATGGAATTTCAGCACTCACAAATGATGCAAAACAGTCCCGAAAGGTGGGGAAATGACACCAAATGCACGGAATGGTCCCGAAATGCGAAATTAAGCACCCGAAATGGCCTATAGCCATACTAAACATGCATAATTGGTACATGACATGCAAAACAGTAGCAAGGTAGCCCCCAAAATAGCATTTTTACAGTACAAAACACGGCCAAATAGTAAGCATAGATAG